>CAJVPV010002228.1:0-13529 GCA_910591835.1 Acaulospora morrowiae
ATACTTGATATACTTGATATACTTACTATACCTTTTTCCTTATTATTTTCTATCACCTTTTTACACGCTAACAATATCAAATCAAGAATTAAAAAATTATATATTTACAGATAATAATTGGAATATATTTAAACAAATAGCAATATTTTTCAAACTTTTTCAAGAAACAACTATAATAGTATTAGTATCAACATATTATTAGTAGAAAAATTGTTTCGGTAAGGCCTGGTGATGTAACATTCGTATAATGTGACTAATTAGAGTAACAGAAATGCTTTAAAAATAGACTTATAATGTAATTAAAAGCTTAGATAATTTATTTTATAGTCTAGTAGTTTATGAGTCATAAAGTTATAGTCTATAGCTAATAGTTATAGTAATATAAATAAGGAAGGATAACTTAAGAAAAGATAACTTAACATAATATAACTTTAATAAAATTAAATTACCATTTTTATATAAGCGTGAAATGGTTGTGCAAGTATTAATTAAAAGTTACTATAAGTAGTGATGTAATAGATGTGTCTAAAAAGGAAGTCACTAATTAACTCACCTTCTGAAATAATGTCACTACAAAAGGATTGTTCTGGAAGTCACTAATAAGATTTGTGACTCAAACTATCAAAAAAGGATAACAAGAGGAAGAAGAGAGTAGGTGAGTAATAGTTTAAGGTCAGCTAAGTCAAATATATGTCTCAAGTAAAGAAAAAAAGAATAACCTATCCTGACGTTATGCGAGTTTAACCTGCTATAAGCAACAGACTCATTATTTTAATGTTAACAATTACATATTTAATATTATCTATAACAGTTTCACTATATAATATTTTAATTGATCATTTAAAAAATATTGATGACAAAAATGTTAATTCAAATATAAAAGAAGTAGCTAAAGCATATTATAAAAAATTTTAGAATATTATAACAAGACAAATAAAATTTATATATTGGCAATTATTTTGAATCCAAGATTTAAAATACAATATTTTATAAATAATAATTGGAAAGAAAAATTGATGAAAAAAATAAAGAAACAGTAAATATTTATTTTTATTTTATTTATAATTTAATTTTTATAATTTAATTTTTAATATTAAATATTTTTTATTTTTATAGTGTTGATGATGTTTTTCAAAAATATGGTAAATTAAATCCAAGACTTATAATAGCAATTAATATAGAAGAAATACATAATACAGTTAGGGCCAAATTATTTAAATGATAATATATAGAAAAACAAGATGAATTGCAATTATATTTTTTCTTGCCCATGTAATAAAAAAATAGTTGTTTTAGAATAGTAGAAAATAAATAAACATTTTCACAACTAGTATGTATTGCATACAATTATTTAGCAATATTTGCAACAAGTGTACCTGTAGAACAGATTTTTTCGACAAGTAAAAATTTAATTACAGAAAAAGAAATTGGTTGCTAGGTAAAACAGCAAGAGCATATATATATTTAAAGTCATAGTAATAAGAGTCATTAGTAAATAGCAATTAAAATTTTTTTTTGTTTTTTTTTTTAAAGTTAAATAGCATTAAATACAAATTTTATAAATAATATATTATTTTTTCATTACATCAAACATTTATTATAATATATGATTACAATTAAATGCTAGCCTATCAACTTTACTCATCTGGTATTCAGAAATCCATTACTTAATAATTTTTTCTCATGATACCAGGGTGCTATAGGGAATAGAAATCTTACTGCTAGTTTTAAACTACCTAACCTATAGAGCTTAGTCATAGTCTTATGCATATACTATTAATTACCTAAGTATAAGTTACCTATCACATTATACCTTTTCACTCATACAGTACATGCAGTAGAGGAGACCTTTGGTGCAAGTATGTACTTCCTAGTAAATACTTTAGTTTTTACTGCTGATTGATTACAATACTACCAAATCTAGAGGCCATATAGCCAACAGAAGTATAATTTCTTAAGGATTTAGGTATATATATATTTGTAAGACATCACCTATGGATTAATTCTTAATCTCTTAGTAGACATATTCAGATTCGGACCGGTTGGTATAAGCTTCCAAATCTAAAGATATAAATATCAAACAGGACACAACTCATATATACTCTGTTTCATCACATAGTAGCTATATCTTTATATAAGAGGTGTCAGTTCAGTGTTCACTTTAAGGCTTTTTATTTTAGGCAACTAACAGGTAAAAGAAGTAGTGATCGGAATTGATTAAGATGAAGTACAGCCCAGTCTGTACATCCAAATATAACATTGTTTGTATTGTGTAATGGATTATAAGGCTTAACTGGAATTAGGCCTGAAGGCTTTCTTTATGCAATCCTTTTTTTTTTTTGTAGTTTATTGCAGCCTTGGGACCATAAGAAAGGCTAGAAGTCACATTTTCATGCAATCTAATTAGAAAAGAAATGTGATAAATTTTTGTAACCAAGCGTGTTTGAACCCTAGACCTTTACCTGGTGATCTATAGAGCTTTACCACTAAGCTATAGACCCATAGGTCTATAGCAATTAAAATTTTTAAATATATATAATATAGTTATATTTATAGTATATATTTAATAAATATTATAATGAAAAGTTTTTGATCTATAAATATATATATTATAGCATTGCAAGTTTTAAATTGTTAAAGTTATAAAAATAGAGCTATTATTATTAGAATTACCTATATTTAAGACATAATTGTTAGATATATAATTATTAACCTGCAGCTTTAATCTTATAATTATCATAATTGTTAAAAACCAACTGTATTATAAATTTATAATATATATATAGATACAAATTAAACATACAATTGAATAAAAATTGAGAAATACAATTGAATATAATCAAGCTATATATTAAAAATTTTTTATTGATTTTTTTTTGCTACTTGTTTCTTTGTTTTTGACAAAATACAGGTGTAAACAACATATAATTGATATATCCAACTATATTGATATTTATAATATTTATTGATTTTATTAATTTTATTAATTTTATATATTTACTTTTCTATCTAATTATTGATTTTTTTGCTGCTTGCTACTTGCTACTTGCCATTTTTCATTTTATTGTTAACAAAATACAGAGGTAAGTAACATGTAACTGATATAGCAGTTATATTAACATTTGTAAAATTTGTCAATTTTATTAATTTTATTGATTTTTGACTTTATTATTTGTTTTCTATTTAGCTATTGACTATTTTTTTTCCTGCTTATCATTTTGTTATCAACAAAATACAGAGGTAAGCAACATATAATCAATATATCCAGCTATATCAACATCTGTAATATTTATTAATTTTATTAATTTTATTAATTTATATTTTAATTTTTTATTTGATTTGAATTTTCGATATATTTACTTGTAAGTAAACATTAGTTAAATATGGAAACATTATTGATGTCTACTATACAAATATTAATACTTGCAAAAAATATATATATAGAAATATGAAATAGATTTTCGAAAGTTGTAAAGCTATCAAAAATAATCAATTTTTTGCTACAAAGGATAAGTAAAGAAGGGAAGCAAAATTGACCAGTTACTTGTATTCTGTATTGAAAATTGCTATGTGCCTCCAGTAGAAAATTCTGGACTAGTACAGACAAAATATTTTTGTTACAAAAACTTGCTTGTGAATATTGAACAATATCAATATTGCCTCTAGTAGAAAATCCTGAACTAGTAATCTATATTATATCAACTTATAGTCAAATATATTGCAGCAGTATATATCATGTGCCTTCAGTGAAAAATTCTGAACTAGTACAAGTAAACTGTACCGTTAAAATACTGTTTACAACTATTGATATTTCAATGTTGCCTCCAGTGGGAAATCTTGAATTAGTAACTGAAATTTTTATTGATTGTCATATTTACATACATGTTTCCTGTATTTTGATTGTAAAAGTCTAGCTACTATAAACAGTACAGTTAATAAATAAGTACTAGTATATATAGGGCTGTCAATTATTTAAATTTCATGTAGCAAGATTATATATATACATAATAAATTATTTTTTCCATCTATTGTTAGAAATCTTTGTTGCTGCCTTGCATTTTTTTATGTCACAAAAATTGATAATCAAATAAAATATATTTCTTTTTTAAACAACTTTATTTATAATTTGTTAAGTATTTGCTTGACCATTTTTGCTCCTACTATTGATTTTTATTAGAATGTAAATATATTAAAAATTTCTATATATGGGTAATTATTTTTAAAGGCAGATCAGAAATTTTCTGGCATGATATTAAAATTTATATTATATAAGTATTATTTAAAAGTTGGGTCTAAAAAAATCATATCTAGCATTTTTGTTGCCTTCAAAAATAATTACCCATATATTTTTAAATTTATTAATAATAAAATAAAAAATAGGATAACTGGTGGAGAGATTTCTTGAGGTTTCTTAATTATTGTAAAGATAACATAAAAAACACTAATGATATTTTGAAAATTGATATTGCTGATGCAAAAAAAATAAAAAAAAAATTCATAAAAATTTTCTGTTTTTTTAAAACTTATATTAATTTAATTACTTTATATTATAGGTCAGAAAAAATCTCTTGACTCAAAAATAACTTGATAAAGTACATGCAGTAAAAATAATATTTTTGAATTCTGTTCCTAGTTACAATGAAAAAAATAAAAGGAAAGTGGATTTATAAAAAAAAAACCTCCATACCTTCCTATATAGCTGCAAGTGATACTGTCTCCTGTTTTGTAAAAACAATAAAAAAAAATAAAAAAATAATAATTCATAACAAGATCTCAAACAAAGTAATACTTGCTATATATTGAAACTAAATTGGCCTTGATATACTTGAACTTATGAGAAACACAATTGTCAATATGTTTGTTTTATAAAGACAAGTTATCTAATTATCTGAAATAAAAAAACTAGATTAAAGTGCTTTAACAGTAGCAGGATATACAGTAAGATATCATATTATTGTGGACAATTTTTTTTCTTTAATTATTCAAAAATAAATAAATAAATATAATATAAAAATTTTACCATATATTTAATAGATATTAAAATATAATGTATTAAAATTTCATCCAATTTTATTTTGTATTACAAAAGTTATATGAAAATAATGTCAAGCTACTTTTTTAGATTAAATATAAAATAGATTTGAACTTTTTTCTTTCTTTTTTTTTTCTTTTAATTTTTTTTTTTTGAAATCATATCACAAAATTTTTCTTGATGTTCTGGAACACCTGAACAACGTTTGTAACACTTGTAACACTTGGGCAATGCCACGTTGTCCTAAAAAAGGTTGGATTGGCACAATTAGATTGATTATCGAACATCATCTCAAATAATAGGCAGTAAAAAGAACCTAACTGAGAGACAGAAAGGCTCAATAATTTACGGTCACCTGAGAAAGGATTCGGTTCGTGCCATTGCGGCAGCTGTTGGTTGTGGTAAGTCTGCTGCATGGAATGTTATAAGAAAGTTTCATGAGATAGGTACCTTAGAAAAAAAAAACATACTGGGTGCCCTAGGATCCTTACCTCTTCTGATCATGCCAGTCTTAAGAGTTTGATTGTTAATGGAAATCGCCGCCTCAACCTAACCCAAATTACTAACCTTTTTAACCTTCAGGAAAGAAAAAAAAAGTTTTGAAATCTACTGTTCATCGAGCATTGCATGAAGAAAACTTAAGATCTTGCCTTGCTTACCCCAAACCGTTCATCTCCCTCAAAATGCAAAAAAAAGGTTTGATTGGTGCCTTGCCCACAAATATTGGACTATCCAAAACTTTTGTCATATCTTATGGTCTGATGAAACTACCATTCGCCTTTTTCAGAGTTCCTCTGATAGATTTTGGCATGAACCGCATGAAGAATGGGATATTGAGTGTTTGAATGATACTGTCAAGCAATATCAGGGTCACATGTATTGGGACTGCTTCTCATGGTTTGGGGTTGAGCCTCTCGTTCCATTGAAGTCTGCTGCCACAGGCGCTTCACATACCGAAATTCTTCAAAAGTATGTCTTGCCGATCCTACAGAATTTTCCAGAAATTATGGCTCATGGGCGTCCACTTTTTCAGCAGGATAATGCAAGGCCATATATCGCCACTATAGCCATGGAATTTATTAACGAAAATAGAATTTGCAAAATGGATTGGCCCCCCAAAGTCCAGACTTCAATTTGATAGAGAACCTTTGGTCCAAAATAAAAAAATCTGTATGCCAGAAGCAAAAACCAACTAACCTCTGTGATCTCGACATCCTTGTTAAAAGAGCATGGTATGACATATCACTTGAGTATTGTCATAAGCTTATCAAAAGTATGCCCAATCGTGTTATTGCTTGTATAGAGGCTAATGAAGAACCTACGAAGTACTAAAATCTAGTTAGTTACAATTTTTTTTTTAAAAAAAATAATAATTATAAAAAAAAAAAAAACTTTTTATATTCTTAAAAAAAAAGTAAGTTGTAGTTTTTTTTAAATAACTTTTGGATCATTGAATAAAATCATATAAAATTTTAATGTGACATATTTTACTATTTATTTAATATGTAATAAAATTTTTATATCATTTTTATATATGTAATTTTAAGTAATTAAAAGTAAAAAATTATCTACAATAATATGGTATCCCACTGTACTCTTTTCTATAATGCATGGTTGAAGATTGCATGTGCATGATATAATTTTTTATTGGATAAAATTTGATAATGTTGTCCTTTAACTATTTGCTGCTGAATTGTATTTATCCTAACTTTGATTAAATCAATTACTCTATTATTGAGAAAAGCTTGAAAACAAGTTTTGAATTGAATACTAGAAGTGAGCTACCTAGAATCCTGTGATTTATTGATGAAATGTTCTTGAACCATTTTGGTATTGGTTCAGTCTGTATATGTCTTTTATGTGTGTAAAGTTCATTCTATAACAATTTGTTGTGACTGTTGTATATATGTACATCTTTGATAGTTCTAATGTTTGTATAGTATAGAGAGAGAGCATTTGCTTTGGTGATTCTTGTTACTAACTCTATTAAAAGTTGTAGTTAAAGATCTCGAATGGACATGGATAAGAGCAGATATTAATTTGGTATTTTTTTGCTATTTGTGCAGTAAATGTTAACCAGCAGTCCCTGAAATAATATGAGTTGCATATGAGACATGTCCAAATGGCGTGTGATGCTTGCAAGGATCTGATTTCTTCAGTAAAAGAGTTACGAGTTTTTCTATTGGCAAGTTTTGTAGTTAGAAGTTTGACTACTGTTATATGAATCTTATCCTGAAGTTTTATGATGTCTAAGCCAGCCTGGGAATGCAGGACTTTATTCGAGATTGTCTTTTCTATACCAAGTTTGCTTTTAATAGCCATATTGAATTTTGTTTAAAAGACTCTTGTATCATTATTGTTGAGAATTGATACTTGGATGGCATACTTGATTTGTACTGATATTATCCAGTGGGAAGCCTGTCTTGTAATTAAACCATTTCATTCTTTTTGGTTAGCAATTGCTTTGGTAAAGTTTGAAACCTTCTCTTTAAGGTAGTTTTTTGTTGCAGTAGATAAGGATTTTCTATATAAGTAAATTCCAAGATATCTAATGAATTCGTTGTATGGTTTGGATAGAACTGGTGTATCTCAACTGTGAGAGCTTGCTTCATTCAGTTGTTTTTAGATTTCAGATTTGTGATAAGTTTTGTTTACTTTTGTTACATTTGATTAAGTTTCAAGGTCAGGAAGGAGCATAAGGTATTGGTGACACTTTGTAGGGTACGCATATTTTTGCTAATAATTGCAATGTCATCCATGTATGCTAAAATAGTTGATCTGTTAGTGGGATTTTTTATGACTGCACAAACTATTGGATTATCGAAGATGGTTCATAACAGTAGTGCAAGAGTTTTTCCTTGATCGATTTCCTTGTTGACTTTGATTGAATCTGTAAGTTTATAGTATGTAATAATTTTGGATTCTCTTTTTCTGAGTAGATCAAGGATTAATTGAATGGTTTGGTCTGGAATTTTTATTCTTTTCATTGCTAATTCCAAGCTGGAAAGATTTACTAAATCGAATGCTTTGGATATATCAAATAATGCCATCCAGATTTCTTTATTAAGGTTGTTTGCTGTCTCAATTTCTGAGAGGGCAATTGAGATTGGTTCTATTGTACCTTGGTTTTTCAATTTGGCAAAGTTATATCCTGATAAAATATTGTGCTTTGAAATAATAGTCGATAGCCTATTGTTTAAAATCTTTGTAAATATTTTTCTACTTGTTTTTAGAAGAAAGATAGGACATGCGTCAGCCAGTTTATGTGTTTTTTGAATAATAAAATAATTGCTGACTGTTTCCAAAACTTTGGAATTTGATTATTTGATAATGCTTTGTTAAAAAGATTGTTAAGTTTTTGTTTTGCAATGGATCCAATATTGATCCAAGCTTTGTATGATGTGTGTGTTAATCCTGGGGCTTTCTGGTTAAAAGAATTTATAAGTGCTTAATTGATTTCTTCCACTGTAATTTCTTTGTGAATACTTTTGAATGCTTTATCTGAGATGTCTTTTTTAGGCAGGTACTCTTGTTGCTATTCATTATTTAAGACAAATTGACTTTTTGCTAAAGTATTTTTAAAGTGATTAGTAATAATTTCTATAAGTTTGTCTGAGTCATCTTAAAGTTGGCCTTTATTAGACAAGATTAAGAGATCCAGTACTGGCTTGAGATTCCCAAGGGCCTTCTTGAGTGCATTTTTAGGCTTGGACCAAAATCTGGTATAATTTTCTTGAATATTCTTTTGAAGTTTGTCAAGAATGATTTCGTTGGCCTTGGTAATTTTTTCTTTTAAAAGGATTTTGAAGGTTTTTTTTTTTCTAAGAAAGATAAGTAATAGTGGTTTGTTAGATAAGGCTTTATGTGCACTGGCTGCAACCGGGTAAAGTTTATTGGGCTTTTTATTTGCTATTACTAGATTGATAGCCTTTTTGAGAGATTTGATCACATTCTCATAGTGTTTTAAGTGATTCAGCTTTTTTGTTACAATAGTTTGATTTCTTCTTGATATGTTGTTATTCATGGCATTTATAATAATTGTGTTTAGTGACTCTCAAAATGGTTTGTTATAGCAGTACAATGTAGTTCTATTCTTCTTGCATTGCTTGTATCTGTTTCTTGTTCCCTTTTTGAAACTGATAGGTCTTTGTTAAGAATACTATTCTGCTTGGCATGTATTTGCACCAGTTTAGTACTAAATCAATTTATTTATGATCTGTTGGTATGGCCTGTTGTTCTGAAACTTTGTAGCAAAGAATTTTACTAGCGAGATTTCTGATAATCCAGATTTGATCAATTCTTGAAGCACCAGTAGATGTTATGTGTGTATAGAAATGTTTTTTGTTCATGGCTCTTGCGACATCCACAAAGTTAATAAGATACTTATATATGTTTTTTTTAAAAGAGAGAGAATATGTATTTATTAAAAGAGCTGATTTAGGGTAGGAGTTGAAATCCTCTGCAATTATGATATGTTTCTTTTGGTGCTGTTGGATAAAAATTCTCAATGATGATACTACTGTCTTCATTGATATTCTCTCATATGGTAGGTAGCAGGATATTATTATAATGTCAACTTTGGGCTTGAACTTGAGATATGCTGTGCACTAGTACTCATTTGTTGAGAAAGTTTTGAATATATGTGTGGCTATTGCTCTGGTTAGAATGATGCAAATATCATTGGTTGTTGAGGTTCTTGGGTAACTTGATATAATTTTATTGCTGTTTGATATTTTTGGTAGAGGGTTGAGTTTTGAGGCTTTTGTTTTTGAGGCACATAGTATGCTTTTTTCGTTTTTGATTGCTTTGATGAGTTCATTGAGTTTTTTTCTTTGTGTGAGGCCTCTAACATTAAGAGTGATAATATTGATAAAATTTTTAAAGGAAGTGTATATGTTGTTTAGGAAATGTTGAGAGTTGATTTGGATTGTATTTGTCATTAAATCAAGTTGGTGAGGAGAGCCAATGCCAGTTTGGATAACTCGGATTCAATTATATATTCAGATGGAAATTTTTCAAAGTGGAAGTGATTACCAAAAGTTTTAATATTGTTATTTAGATATGGATCATCAGTGAGTAGAAGGAACAAGTTGATGTTATTTTCTTTTAAGACTTTGTTAGCTTCTGTGATGTTTGGCAGGTCAGATAGAAAGGGTGTGATTCAGTCTCTAGGGATCTCTTCAAAGTATTTATTTTTAATTTTTGTGATTGATTGTTTGAATTCTGAAGAGTCTCTATTCAGTTGTTCTTTGATAATGTCGAGTTCTGTTTTGACTACTGTGAAGTCCTCTGGTATCTTGGGCTTATTTGATTGGCTAAAATTGTTCTTGATCTATTCTGGACCTAGAGGAAGTTTTATGTGAAATTTATTCTTTAAATCTTCAATGAGGTTGTCTGCTTCCTCTTGTATAGTAGCTGAAAGAACAATGAAGTTGTTTTAACTATACCAGTATAAGGGAGGAAGTGGCTGCTTTATTCTAATGTAGTCTAAGGGAAGATGTTTGACTGCATAGTTATTTTTTTTTAGAAGCTGGACTCTTTTCTTGAAGTCATTTATAGTATTGTTAACTGGAAAGTATTTAAATAGATTAGATGGCAAATCATTGTATAAAGGAGAAAAATGTAGCTTTGATAGAGGAAGGTCGAAGTAAGACTTTGGTAGTTTATTAGGGACATAGTAGTGTTCTCTAAGTTTGTCAACTAGGAATTTGAGATCTGCAAGTTCATATCTTTCTACCAAAGGAAACTATTTAACAAATTCTGATGAGAGATCTTCAGGTTTGTCAAGTAGGTCAGGTTTTTTAACAAAATATGAAGTAGATAAAGTGTTGAAGTTGTAAAAAGCCCTAAGGCTGCTTGCGATCTCGCTTGTATCATTTCTTGAGATAATCAGAATGCTTTTGGGAATTCTGATTTTGATTAAGATTGAAATATCTTGGGATCATCTGGTAGTTCTGGTAGGTCTCTTTGGATATGTTCTTTGCATATTTTGTAAAGTTCCTGATAATCAATTTTTTGAAGAAAGGAATCAAGGAAGAAGTTAAAGCTATATTTTAATAGTTGGGCTACTTGCCAATATTAGAGGAGTATAAGATTAGTTGATCTGAGATAAGCAATGAAAAGTGCTTTGTTGATAATTTTTTTGATCTTATTTCTATTGGTTCAGGTAATATATCTCAAATTGTTAGCCTGACAATAGTTGGTATAGAACTGTTTTTCAAGCTTTTTGTATTCTTTCTAATATTGCCCCTTGATTAGTTCATATTTTGTGAATGATCGAAAAAAGTCACAATCTCTATACTTAATTTTGAAAAATATGCCTTTAAGAAAGGTTCTTGGGTACCTGGTGATTCACTTTTAATTTTAAGGAAAAGGCTGACAATTGATTTGGCATCTCTATTACAATTATTGATTTCCTCATACAGTTTTAGAATTTTTTCTTGTTCATTTAGTTGATTAGTACTTCTGATATCAGGAGAGCTGATGTTGTTATTGTTTTGAGAAGCTTCTAGTACTTTGTTGTTTCGTTGGCCCAGTAGATGGAAAGGGATTCCAGGATTTCCACTGATTGGCTTGAAAAGTGATGTTCATCAATTTCCATGTTTGTTGTGGCTGGTTGTTTTGGGTCCTGTAGTGGATAATGGGTGGATGTGTTATGACATTGAGTAATGTGTTGAACTGTGGGATTTTCATTTGATGTTGCACCAGTATTGGATTAATTGTTGCTGTGTTCAGGAGATGCTGCATGAGAGCTGGATTGATTGATATTGTATTCAGGGGTACTTGCATATAGTATTTCATCTTCACAATCAAGCTGCATACTATTGTTATTGATTCTTTCTCCAATTAGGACATGAGTGTTTGGAAAGGATATGGACATTTCAGTTTTTCACTTCAAAGAGAAAGTTTTGACTGCTTTGTCAATATTGATGTCAATTTTGTTTCAAGAGACATGGAGCCTATAGATGAGTTTCTGTTTGATTAGTTTATTTATAATTCTTGCTTTGTCACTGTCAGATAGGCAAAAGATATGTCAGTATTTGAAAAAAAATTTTAATGTTTCCAGAAACATGAAGTTTAAAATGTTGGTTTTGATTTTAGTATAGTGATTTCCAAGTCTTTTTTTTGTGTACTTCAAAGGAGACTAAGATTACTTTAAAAACTTTGTGACTATTTTCTTGGAGACATACTAGTGTCAGCCATGCTTTAAAGGGTTTTCAAATTTTGGGAGATGAATGTTAGCAATAGGATTGGTAGTATATACAATGTTGATATTATTTTTTTTGTGAAAGATTATAGCCAGGCATTTGTTAACATCAGTAATAAGGACATCAAGTAGAATGTAAGTTGGTTTGATAGGTTGACCCTTGAAGGATGAGATAGACTCTCCAGGGTCCTTTATAGTTTTTTTTGAAGAAAAAATTTTTAGTTTCCTTTTTTGGTAATTTTATTCAGATGCATATTTGTTTGGGAGAGAGTTTTTTTTTAAATTTTTATTTTTTATAATAAATAAAACAATATTTATCTATAAAAATCAATCAATTAATTAATACAAAGAATATTCTTAAATATTTTAAAATATTTTAAAGTAATTTAATTATACAAACAATAATACAAAAAAAGTTAAAATTATTATAACTAATAGAAAATTAAAAAAGATATTAGTAAGAATAAAACAAATATAAAACAAAAGATTAACTTAAATAAGAACTCTTAGAAATACTACTCCAATAGCAGTTTAAATATTAGTTTGATATTTAAATTTAATATAGATTGATGTTATTTTAATATTACTTCAATACTATTTTGATACTTTTTGAAGCCCTAACTTAAACAAACAGAAAAGACATTTTGTAAATAAAGATAAAATACTATGCTAGTAAAAAAATTATCAAATTTTTTATAAAGATCAAATCAAAATTAAAATACAAAAAATAAAAGATAATAGAAATAAAGATATTCTAAGGTAATATAATAAGTAGTTAATATTAATATTAGTACTTCATTTGAACAAAGAATATATAAGAACAATGAAAAAATTAAAAAAAAAATCAGAAAAAGAAAACAATTTTGTAATTATTTTAAAAGTATATTTATTTTATAATAAAACATTTAGAACATATTGTTATGGTGAAATACGGCAAGTCTGTTGCTTCTGTTTTGTCTATGCCATACTATGTTGAAGAATGGTTTCTTCTCAAAAGAGATGTGTATATTTGGCTTGAGTTTAACAATGACGCAGGTCGATCCATCAATTATGTGTTATAACTGCCAATGTTCTGCATGGTCACTCCTTTGTTTAGTGACACTCTCAAGATAGATAGCTTTTTTAGTGTGCAGTGCCTATTCTCCTTGATTCCTATATTTTTATATTGTCATCTTATTTTTATACTTTTTATGCCTAATATAATTTAGCCAGTTTTGGACTTATTATTCAACTTTATACTTGTTGTCTATATTGTACTTGATAATTACTCGTTATACCTGCTAGATATTT
>CAJVPV010002229.1:0-13522 GCA_910591835.1 Acaulospora morrowiae
TTTCCTCTATTCTTTTTGTTTTTATTTTTTTTTTTTGTTTTCTTCTCTTTTCTATTCCATTTATCTTTCTCTACTCTTTTACTATTAGGTTTCTTTTTTTTCAGATTATTTTTACCTCTTGCTCTATTGTTTCATTTATCTCCTTTATTACTTCTCTTGCTTATTGTTTATTTATTTCTTTCAGAATTTTTGTCCATCACTTTGGTATTATTTCTTGTATTATTCATGTTCAGCTGATTTTTATCTCCTCTTCCTTTATCACTTTCTGGATTTCATTTTGTCTTTTGTTTTTCTCTTCCATTGTTAGCTTTTTATTGATATGGTATTCCATTATTTTTATAATACTCTACTTCAGTCTTACTATTTATTGTTTTACTAGTCTGCATTTCCATATATGTATTTGGTCTTTTTTTTTCTTCTCACATCTTATGTATTTATTATATTTTTTATATTTTTTATAGTCTCTTGTCTTTTTCTTTTCCAGTATCAGCAGTTCGCTATTGAACTTTTTTTCTATCTATTTGATATTGCTTCCTTCTTTCACACTATTCTGTATGTTTCTTGTATCTTTTCCATATTACTTTCCAATTAAGGTACTTTGTATTTGTTTGTTTCTTTTAGCTTTAACCAAGCTGTAATGTTTTTAATTTTATTGTTGATTTTCTATATCTTTTTCCAGACTTTGTTTTATATTCCTTTACACTATATTATACCTCTGTTTTTATTAGTCTCTACTTTTTCTTCTGCAACCTTTGACTCTTTTAGTTGCTTCTTTGTTTTCTTGTCCACTTCTTTAAAAATTTGGTTTTGATTTTCTTCATCTATTTATTCTGCTATCTATTTGACCTTTTCTTTTTCTTTTATTGTTGCCCTAGTTTGGCCAATACTGTTCCTTCCATGTCCTGTCTTTATAACTCCTTTCTTGTCTTTTCATTTCTATTTATATATTGTTTCATTACTTTTAGATCTGTGATTATTCTTATCTCTCCTTCTGTATTGATTTGTCGAATACCTGAGATTATTGTTTCTAGCTCTGCTTGCGTTACACTTTGTATTATGTTCTTCCATGTATCTCTTTCCATCCCTTTTCCATTTTCAAAATATTTTCACACCCCTGTACCTAAAGATAGGTTCCTAAATTAAAGGCAAGGACATAATTCAAATGTTTCCCACCATTAAAAAAGTTTTTTTTTAAATATAAGGTCAAAAAAAAACTATTTACAAAGGTTTTTTGCAATTTAGGACATCTTATTCAAGTATTTTTTGAATTATATTCCTATTAAAGTAATGAATAAATAATTATGTCCCTTCAAAAGAGACATAATTGATCTGCGAAATTTTATATACTAAATAGTTTAGGAATCCATCCTTACCTGTACCCTTCTTCTCTTCTTTATTTCATGCTGCATCTGTATATATCTTCTTGTTGTTTCCCTCTTTCCCTCTTTTCTTTTTCTTTCTGTTTTCTTTGGTTTCTCTTGTACACAATTCTTCTCTGAGTTCTTGGGTTCTTATTTGATGTATTGTGTTACCCTCTTTTTTTCTATCTTGACTTTCTTGATTACTGGATACCATGTTTCTGCTATATTTTTGTCAAACTGGCAAGTTTTTTTTTTGCTATATTTGTTTAGTACACAGTCTTTACATTTTCTTAATTCCTAATATACTCCTTGCTTTCTATAATATAGAATTCATGTTTTCTCTTCATTGATTTTCCTTTTCTTTTTTTCTACAATTACTCATTCACCATTTCCAAATACAATCCATTGTATTTTTTTCATATTTAGTTCTTTATTTTCCTTGGGCAATGCTATGTGTTTCCATTAGTTGTTCTGCTTTTCTTTTTCCACTATTTTCTTCCGAATTACGTCCCAACTTTTTTTCATTGTATTGTATTATCTGGGCTTTCTTTTTTTGTTGCCATATCCTGGATTAATTCTTTTCCATTTCATCAATTCTAGCTTGCTATTTTTGATTAATAGCTCCATATACATCACATTTCATTTTCTTATATTATTTTTCTGCACTTTTTAGGTTCGTTCATCTAAAAACTCTTCTATTATAAGCTTTCCCCTTTTCTTTCCATTATATTATCCTATATTTTAGATTCTATAACAAACCTTCAACTTTGGCACTTATATATCATGTCCACCAATATACATCTCTTTCTTTCTTTTTTTAATTCTTGCCTGTTTTGTGTAGCTTTTTTTGTTGATCATGTTTTCTCTTGAAGTTGAGAGAGTCTTATTTCTTCTATGTTGCCTAGTATTTTCTTGTCCTCTATAATCGTTTCTAGTTCACTTAGTCTCATTAATACTATTCTTTCTTTAATGCCTTTAATGTCACTTAGCATTTGACTTCTTAGAGTGCTGCTTGGGAAACTGCTTGCTAGACTATTCTTTTGCTTATATATTCTGTCTACTGATCTTTGCCATTTTGCTATTATGCTTTCTTTTATATAAATATCTGTTGCTAGGTATTTGATTGCTGATAGAATCACTCTATTTATTAGATATTTGACTATTTTCATTGATATCTTTTTTCTTCTTATTGTGTTAAGATTATGCATTATTATTTGGTTCATCTTTCTTTCTTGCATGGCCTTGCCTGATTTACTTTGTACCCATGATCTCAAGAATCTTTTTGCTTTCTCTTCTTTGCTTACTATAATTTGTTTTCCTATAAGATTCACCTTCAGTTCTCTCCTTTTTGTATTGAGTACTATTAATTTGTATTTTTCTGCATTGATTTCTATATTATTTATGTAGTAGAACTCTTCTGCTATTTGTAATATTCTTTCCATTTCTTTTTTTCCATTAGCTATCCAAGTTATGTTGTCCATATAGACTATACTTCCTAATGTAATTTCTTTTTTTTTGATCTTTCCTGTATTATAGTCACTTGTCTATTTGCTGCTCATGTATATATATATTTTCCCTTGTTCATTTTACTAATCAAGGGGTTATAGAATATTTTCCATAGCAATAGTAACATAGGGTCTCCTTGATCTAAGTCATCTTTAATTCTATACTCTTCTGTTATTTCATACTTTGTAATTATATCTGCTGATTTGTTCTCTTTCATTTTCAAAATTATCTTTGCCAATTTTGATGGGATTCCTATTCTTTTTAAAATTATTTCTAGGACTTTTTTTCTTACCAAGTCAAAAGCTTTCTTGGTGTCTTAAAGCAGGATTCATATTTCTTTCTTATTTACTTATACATTTTCTATCATGTTTTGTAGGATTATTCTTGGTTTGGTTGTGGTTCCTCCTGATGTACCTGTCCAATTATTTTCTTGTAGGGCTCTGAAAAAGTACCAAACTGGTATTGAACTGGTACTGATTTATAGTAAATTTAATATATGGGTTGTGACCTACTCTTATGTTTTTATAGTAAATTTAAGTATCAAGCTGATATCAAAGTGGTATCGAAGTGGTATTATTAGAAGCCCTATTTTCTTGTAAGATTTTGCTTGATATTAGTATTGCATCCATTCTTTTCATGATTACTTTGGAAAAAATTCTTCTTCCTGTTTCTATTAGGGCTATTGGTCTCAATTTGTCCATTTGGTCTTGCCAGTTATCTATTTTTGGAATTGGATAGATTTGCAAGTATTTTTATTCCTCTGGTATTTTTCCATCTTTAAGAATATTGTTAAGCAAATTTCTAAAACTATCTTGTTCTTTTTTTCCAATTCTTTAGCATTTTGTATAATATTTTCGATGCCCTGGGCACCTTGCCATTTGCTGTTTCCTTTATTATCTCTTTTAGTTTTTCTTTGGATATTGGTTCCAGCAGTTTTGCTTTTTCTCTATCTTCTATTCTAACCATCAGATTTTTGTATTCTTCTAGCCAATTTTTCTAGTACTCTTCCAGTTTCTACTTCTTAGTTCTATTTGCTGATCAAAGTGCTCTTTTGTCAGGTCTTTTACTTTCTCCTCTTTCAGTTCCATGTGTCTCGTGACTTGATTCTACACTCTATCAATTTGTTCCTTTGCTAAGTTACGTGCTAGAATACTTGATATTAGATTTTCCGTTTCTTGTTTTCTTGTCATCTTTTTGCTCTTTTCTTTATAGCTTTTAAGATCCACTGTTTTCTTATAGATTTGGCTTCTGTTTTACACAGTTTTCTCAGGTCTCTTCTCTTCTGTTTTATTTCTGTTCTCCATTTCTTCACTTTCTCTATTTCACTCAGGTATCTTAATTTTATTTTCGTTTCTGGCAGTGCTTTTATCCATTTGTTAATTCTGTCTCTTTTTTTGACTAGTCCTTTGTTATCTCCTGATTGTTTTTTTTCTTCCATTTCTTTTGGCATGTCTATTGCTTTGCTTAGTTTTCTAAAGATTGTGAATTGTGCTGTTTTTATCTTGTTGCTAAACTCCTATATCTCTGTTTTCAGGATCTTTTTTGGATGACTCTTTCTGTTGCCTCTTTTCATTATTTCTTTAGTATCTGCCATTTGTTGTTTGCTTCACATATTGTTCCTTCAATTTCTTTATTTTTTAGTAGTTTTTTATTTTCCTTATCCTATCTATTTTTTCCCTCCACTCTCTTCATTTCACATTATTCATCTGCTTGTAATTGTATATCTGTCTTTCACTTGTTGTTCTCACTCTTATTATTTCTTTTGTAATTGTTTATAAGTCTATTTCTGCTTTCATTGCCTTGTGATCTGTGTTTAGTTGTTATCTGATGTCAGTTATGTTTGCCTCTTTGCATAACTCCTTCATGTCTTCTGAGATCCATATCATGTTTATTCTGCTTTTTGTTTCATTGCTCCAGATATAATCCTTTGTGCTTTTATTGTATTGTCTATATGTGTCATATAATTCAAATTTTTTTAATATTTTGATCCATTCTTTCTTTTCTTTTGGCTTCTTTTCTTCCAGTTTATTCATATCATTTTTACTTGTTGTATTCATGTCTTCCATGATTATTATATCTACTATTTGTCTCTTTCTTCATTTTCTTAGGATTTTTTTCATTTCTATTATTGTTTCTTTCCTTTCTTGACTTAGTTGTGATGGAACATATTCCTATATTTTGTCTTTCTTTAAAAATTAATTCTATTGTCAAGATGCTTTCTTGCTATCTTATTATTTTTCTGATATGTTTTGTCCAATTTCTTTGCACTATTAGGCCTACTTCTCCTATATGCTTTTCAGTATGTATCTAGAACGTTTTATATATGGTTCTGAAAATTGAAATCTAATAGAATCACAGGGAATTGCATGAGGTTTGGAATACTATTAAAAATAAAGGTAGAATATATCCCACCTATTAAATTTAATATAAACTTGAGAATCGAATATAGGATCAAAGAGAATTGTTAGGATCCTTAGTCTTATATTTATTGTTTTTCATTAATTTTCTGATTGTTGCTTTTTTAAACTTGGTATCAGATATTTCTATTATGGTTGTGTCGCTCTGGTGATAATAGTGTTGCAATTGTTGTTTTTTGAACTCTTCATTTAATCCATTTATATTTACTGTCACAATTTTTATATTTCCCATATTTGTTCTTTTTTCCTTATATATGTTAACGTTTTTTTATTATTTTGGCTATTTTTCTGTTATAATGTCATATTTTTAGTTATTGTAATACAAATCTTTTCTATTGTCCTTGCAACTGCTGTTTCTTCTTATAATTGTTAACTGGCCATTTTTTAGTAAATCAGTTAACATTTTTTTCATCTGTTCCATTTGTTTCTCTATTTTCTTCTATCTTTTTGCTACTTCCTTATTAATTACCTTATATGTTGTCAATGAAATTTTATCTTTTTTGATGTTTATTTCTTCTGCATCTTAATATTGTGTTTGCTGTTCTTCTGTTTTTTGCTTCTTATATTCTGCTTCTTTTTATTCTTCTTGTAATGTTGTCTACTATTTCCATAATGTATTAATTTTCTCTTCCATTTTTCTGATTTTTCTCTCTAAATTGCTTAGTCTCTTTTTGATTCCTTCTTATTTTCTAATTTCTTTTTTGAGTACTGATCTGGATTGGCTTTGCTTTCTCATTATTTCTGCAAAGAATATAGGTGTCTCTTTCTTCAGTCCTTTTCTGAATCTTGATTATATTGATGCAAATTTTGCTTAAGCGATATATTTGTCCCTCTGAATTCTTATCTCTTCACATTAAAAAGTGATATGTTCACTTTGTCTACATTTGTAGCAAAGTCTCTCATACTGGTCCACAAAACTAATTGTTGTTCTATCCAAAATAAAGCTTTGTTTGTTTGCTGCTTTTAATTGGTCATCTGTTTCAAATACTATATATATAAATCTTTCTTGGAAGTATCTGCCTGTTCTTGGAATATATAGGATTTTTCCTACTGTTTTTCTTGCTATTTTCTCTAAGTCATATGCTATGGTGCCTGCTGGCAAACCTGCTAATTTGACTACATATTTGGATCTTCTTATGAGTTTTTCTTTCTCTTTCCATTTTGAAAGTATTCTCAAGTATTTTTTTTCAAAAGAAATTGACCACATTTTGACTAGTAGTTGTGCATTCTTTTTTTCCTTAAAAGTTACAGTTGCTGTTTGTCACATTTTTACTGATTGGATCTCTATGGTATAGATATTCCCAAACTTTCTCAACGTTGCTTTAATTGCCTTCTCATTTGCTAAAAGGGAAATGTTCTTGACTATTACTGTATTTTTCTCTTCTAATTGGTGTTTCTTTTGTTCCACTAGAATTAGATATTCTCTATTTTCATCTGTACCAAAGTTGATATCACATGCCTCCAGCATATCAATGAGATTTCCAAAATTGGCAATGATTGCTTTCTTTTTTCCCATCATTTCTCTTTCTACTCTTACTCCCAAGAAAGAGTCAAAGGCTATATATGCCTTCTCTACTATTTTTAAAGCTTCTGCTAATTCAATGCCTGCTGTCAGCTCCATTGTATATGTGTGTCTTGGTTTTCTTTCTACTTCTTTTGGTCTTCTCTTCTTTTGTTACTTCTTTTCTTTCTTTTCATATGTCTCCTTTACTCCTGCTCTAATATTTGCTCCTTCTGTATTCCCACTTTTCTCTTCTGTTGCTATGTTCTTCTTTTCAATTTCCATGTCTTGTTCCTCTGTTGTCTCTTGCATTTCTTTCTCTGCTTGTTTGTTCTCCTCTTTTATTTCTTTCTCTTTCTCTTTTCTCATATCTATGCTTGTTACACGTACTGGTATTTTTTTTTCTTTTCTTTATCCAAGCTTTTAGGTCTTCCTGGTTCTCTTTTGACAATTGTAGTTGTCATTACTTTCACTTTTCTAGTTGCATTTATTGTTTTCTTCTCTGTATCTCTTCCTCTTTCCCCACTTGATATTATTGCTTAACTGTCTCCCATTTTTCTTTTCACTTTCTTGTTACTTTTTTTGATTTTCTAAAAAGGCAATTTTTTTTTTTTTAAGGACTAAGATGTGATACACATAAGGATTTTTATTATAAGTTTATAGATTACAATTAACCATTACATGAACAGTTTATGTTTAACTGACACACCACCCTTATTTTAATCCAAGTACCAACTTACACCATGAAGGTGGGTTCATACCTAAGTGTGGACTTCAGAAGACAAAAAGGCAATTTTTCTTATATGGGAAAGAGTCTTAAAATATATATTATTAAATTAATATAGATTCATATTATATTAATTTTAATTATATAAAAGATTAGATAATTTTTTTTATTATTTACTATATATATTTTTAAAAACTTTTTTTATTAATTTTTTTTTCTATTTATCACCTTCATTATTGGTTAACCAGCTTCCAATTAATGTCATACCCAATCAGCTAACAATCAACTTTCAAATTTAGTTAGGCTGCATGAAGATGGGACCTCTGGTTTTCCCAACGATCACAGGTTGAAAACAGGTTGAAGCAAGGAAGGTTGTACAAGAAAAGGCTTCTGGTCTAACTCCAGTAATAAGCCTACAAAGTTCAATCCAAAACTGGCAACGGCAGACTCCGTCACACAACATAAAGTGATTAATTCTAAGCAGATCTATCCCAATCTGAAGCTTGCAGATCTATCCCAATGGTGGTGTTCCACGGAACTTAATCATATAACCGAAGGGCAAGGTATCAGCCACAGGTGATAAGAAGACTAGACAAAAATCATTAAAAGTCAAGTAAGTCTAGTAAGAATCTACAAAATTAAATCGGAATTCAAGCAAGGATGCCATTTCCACAGGTAGTAAAAATGGTAGTGCAACACTATGCTAGTGACACATTTTGAGAATCAGTGATAACAGTGACTGGAATACTGGGGTTAGTCTCTATAATAATATTTCATAATAACTTGCTCCCTGTAATAATGGATCAGCAGGTTTTATTAAACTAGTGGTAGGATTTTTCCTCCTGTGAAAGTCCCACCTGACATGTGAATACATCCCTAATATAAGAGTTTAAATGTATCGTAACAGTTTAAACAATAAGTTGTATTCAAGTCAAAAATAAAACCACAAGTTTTAGGAGAGATAATTATTTTATTAACTCAAAGACAAAAATACAATCTGAGTTTTTACAAAGGTAAAAAGGTCCTCCTTTTATAACTATTCTCCGTTATATAAATAACTATAAAAATACATAAATAAAAATACATATTATTAATACATAAGTTCTTATTGATTTTTCCGGAAGGTCTTATGTACCATAAATGTAAAATAAAGAAAAATAATAATATAATAAATGTTATACGCACTTAATAATAATGTTCTGTTTTCCAAATAAGTATAAAGATAATAAATACAATAATTAATAATAAATGATTAATAATAAATGATTAATAATATTCCGAAAAGTTCCATGATATTCCAGAAGGTTCCGGGGTGTTCCACAAGGTTCCAAGAAATTCCGTGATGTTTTACAGTATTCTGGGATATTCCAGGATGTCCCAGGGGTTTCCGGTCACATGGCATGTGGCGCAGTAAAAGTGGAAAAAATTGTTACATTCTTCCCTCCTTAAGAGAAGATGTCAAATTCCTTGACTTTTTTGCTGGCATTAGTAAGATTTTCCACAGGTTCCCAAGTTGTATTGTGTAATGGATATCCCATCCATTTGATCAAGTATTGTGGTCTTCTTCATATGATCCTTTTGTTCAAGATGGTTTCCACTTCGTATTCCTTAGTGTTAGTTTCAGGTATAAAGATTGGTGGAGGTGGAGTTGTTCGCTCAAAATCCGTGAGTGTTTCCTTATATGGTTTTAGCAAAGACACATGGAAGACTGGGTGAATCCTCAAGGCAGGTGGCAAGTTTAGCTTGTACGTGATGGTAAATATAACTTCAGCAACAGTATAAGATCCGATGAACCTTGGAGAGAGTTTTCTTGTAGGGCAGTTTTTATCTACAGGATTGTTAATATTTTTAGTAAAGAGCAGAACCTTGTCTCCAACTTTGAATTCTAAATGGCGGCGATGTTGATTGGCATATTTCACTTGTCGATCCTGTGCTTCCAAGAGTGTGTCCTGAGAAATTCTGATCATGTTGTTCCAATGGTTAATGAAATTAGCAGCAGCAGGTGTTGTGTCAGATACTCCTTGTGCAATGATGATTGGCATGTTTGGATGTTGTCCACAATCCAACTCAAATGGTGTGAATTCTGTTGAAGCTTGTTTGGAATTGTTATAGGCGAATTCGGTGGCAGGCAAATACTCATCCCAAGTATTTTAATTGTAAGTGGCATAAATCCTTAGCATTTCCTCCAAAGTCTTGTTAAGATGCTCTGTTTGTCCATCAGTTTGGGGTGAAAGGCAGTTGACATTGATAGCTTGATTCCCAATTGTTCAAAAAGACTTCTCCAGAAGTGGCTGGTAAATTTGGCATCTCGATCAGACACAATTATCTTTGGCAATCCATGATTCCTGAAGATAATATTGAAGAAGATTTTTGCAACCTCAGGGGTGGTTACTGTTGTATGGGTGGGCTGAAAGACAGCTTGTTTAGTGAGGTAGTCAGTGAATACTACAATAGTATCATTCCCTTGTCGTGTTAGTGGCAATTGAACTATGAAATTCATGGAGATGCACTCCCAGCGCTTTGTTGGTAATTCCAGGGGTTGTAGAAGTCCAGCAGGGTTTTGATTTGATGGTTTATTCCTTTGACAGTGTCACAGCTGTTGATGTATCGCTTGATGTCCTTGATCATTCTAGGCCAATAGAAATGCCTGGCAATGTTCTCATAGGTTTTGTTGATCCCCAAATGTCCTGCAGTAATGTTGTTATGGTGTTCGTGCAAGATTTTTGTCCTCAGTCCTTTGTTGTTTGGTATTGCTAGTCGTTGGTCCTTTTTCAAATAAATTTTGTTATCCCTCATTTCAAAGTTTCGTGCGCGAGCTCGTTCCTTTTCAGTGACAGATTCAGGGTGTTGCAATATTTCCCAAAATGGTTTGAAGAAAGCATCCTTCTGATACATTTCCTCAAGGTTTTCCTCAAGTTGGGTAATAAGAACAGAGATGGTGGCCAAGTGTGATTGTCGTGAGAATGTGTCAGCTACTACATTTGTTTTCCAGGTTTATATTTTATCACAAAGTCATTTGCTTGAAGTGTTTCCAACTAGCGGACTTGTCAGCGAGATAAGTTTTGTTGAGTTTTGATAAACTTCAGAGAGGCATGGTCAGTGATGACTGTGAATTGTTGTCCTTCAAGGTAGGGTCTCCACAATTTGATGGCATGGACGATGGCTAGAAGTTCCTTTTCATGTACAGGATAGTTTTGCTCGGCTGGAGAAAGTTTCCTTGACTCAAACACGACAGGTTGTTCACCTTTTCCTTGGTCCTGAGAGATTACAGCACCTATTGCAAAGTCAGAAGCATCAGTAGTCAGTGTAAAAGGTTTGGAAGGGTCAGGAAGAAGAAGAACGGGTGTGGTAGTGAGATGAGTTTTTAATTCATCGAAAGATTTTTGTTGAGTCGGTCCCCATTGGTATGGTGTATCCTTGTGCAAGAGGGCAGTGAGTGGTGAAGCGATGGCAGAAAATCCTTGTACAAATCTCCTGTAATAGTTGGCAAGTCCCAGAAAAGATCTCAATTCAGACACGTTGGTTGGTGCAGGCCACTCACGAATGGTGTCAATTTTCCTTGGGTCCACAGAGACTCCTTTTTCAGAAATCAGATAACCCACATACTCGACGCATTGTTTGATGAATTCACATTTTGAAATTTTGGCATACAGTTGGTGTTCCCTCAAAGTTTGTAAGATGTTACGGACGTGTTGCAAGTGTTCCTCCTTTGTTTTTCTGTATATACGTATGTCATCCATGTATACAATCACAAATTTGTCCAGATAATCTCAAAAGATGTTATTCATCAGAGTTATAAAAGTTGCAAATGCATTAGTGAGACCAAATGGCAAAACTAGAAATTCAAAATGACCATAGCGGGTCTTGAATGCTGTTTTTGGAATGTCCCCCTTATTGATGCGGATTTGGTGATACCCAGAGTACAAATCAATTTTTGTGAAAAATTTTGCTTCCACAAGTCGATCCATTAGCTTATCGATCCTTGGCAATGGATACCTGTTTTTGATGGTAGTTTTGTTTAGTGCATGGTAATCAATACACAGCTTCAGCAATCCTTCCTTTTTGTGGACAAAAAGAATAGGAGCACCAAATGGAGATACAGATAGGTGGATAAACCCTTTTTGGAGTAGATCTGCAAGTTGCTTTTTCAGCTCATTCATTTCCATATAGGACAGGCAGTACATGGGGCGAGATGGTGGTTCAGATCCTGGCATCAGCTCAATGGTGTGGTCCACTGTTCACTTGGGTGGCAAGTGGTTTGGCAATTCAGATGGGAAGACATCCTCAAAGTTTTTGATCAGAGCCTTGACTTCCGGTGAAATAGCAGTTGGTTCCTCAAGTAATTCCTCAGTCGCAGCACAAATGGCAAATAATTCCTCAAATGGTGGTACCCTCGCAAGTTGTTGTCGTGTCACAAAAATAGAATGGCATCCCAGTGGTGATTTGGTAGACTCAGTGTTAGCTTTGACATGGATGGTACATGGTCTATAGTGAAAGGTCATAGTGTTTGTTCTCCAATTGATTGAAGGATTGGTGTGGTACAGCCATGGTTTTCCTAGGATTACATCATACCTCTGCATGTGTAGCACCTGAGCATTAATCCCAGTAGTATTATAGGATCCCAATTGAAGTGAAGTGATATCGACAGCTTTGTTGATTCCTTTTTCAGTCCTATCAGCAAGAGACACAGAGAAGGATTTGGTTTCCTTGGTTGGTTGCTTTGTTCATTCCACAAATTTTTCATTGATAAAGTTTTGTAACGCTCCACTGTCCAGCAAGATTAGTGCAAAGTGCCCATTCACCTTGCTATTAAACCTAAGAAGACATTTCCTGTTGTCCTCCAAGTATGCAAGTTCACTTTGTTGTTGGATGATTTGTCAATGGTGTGTTCCTCGACGTTATTGAATTTTGCCTTTTGTTGCACAGGGTATGGGGCCCTGCACTCCTTTGCATGGTGTCCCATTTTTCCACAGTGGTGGCATTCTCCTTTTTGTTTTGTTGATGATGATGATGCTGGTGTGTTATATCCTTTACCCTTGTAGTTGTTGTTGTTGTGATATTTTCCTTTATCCATGTAGTCCAGTTCCATAGGTGTTGCAGTAGAAGTGGATGCCTTGTAGCCATTGTTGAAAGGTCATTGGATGTATACAAACTTTTTGGAAGAAAAGAAAGGAGAAGATGATAAAGAAGTTGTGGCAGTTCCTTTGATTTTGGTGAGTCCAAACATGGCAGAGTCATAACGGATAGCAAGTCTCCAAGCTTCTTCAAATGTTTCAGGGGCACGATAGTTAATTTCCATTTTTGTCGCAGGCTTCAGTTCTTCCACAAAATACGTAACCTTGTCAAGTTCAGTCATTTCATTGATTTGTCCTAGCAGGTTCCTGAATTGGGCACCATACCCATGCACACTCCCAGTTTGCTTGAGTTGTTTAAGTTGATGTCACAAGTGTTGTTAATAATTAGATGGTTGAAAGACATCTTTCAGTTTACGAGCAAAAATTATTCAGGTTTCAAAAGCAAGATCCTCTCCAGCAGCAGTTACCCTATTAAGGTACCAGTGAAGAGTGGGTCTCTCAAATCCTGTGACGGCATAGTGAATTTTAGGTTGGTCATCCTCCAATCCTTGGGCGAGAAAGAGATTTTGAACTTGTAAGAGCCAGATCATGACATTTTTGCTAGGTTCACTTCAGTAGATAAGAATTTTTACAGCAATTTTTGGTGTGGAGTTGGCATTTTTGGTTGTGGCTTTGATGGCATCCATAATGGCCTTTTGAAGTCTCTCTACAAGTTGAGTTACTTGATTATTATCCATTTTGCAAGAGAGTTTTCAAGAAGAAAGAGAAGAGAAGAAGGAAAATCACAAGAGTGTGTATGTGTTAAAGTGTGTGTGTATTGCTCAGTGTGTGTAAGTAACAGACCCAAAAGATGTAAAAAACTTCCGCTGCTACCAAGTGTAAGAGTTTAAATGTATTGTAACAGTTTAAACAATGAGTTGTATTCAAGTCAAAAA
>CAJVPV010002230.1:0-13514 GCA_910591835.1 Acaulospora morrowiae
CTTGATAAACTCATAATATATAACCCAGAACCAACAGTCATCACAGATCCAATCCAAATCAAAACAATCACCAAGAATCACTTCAGCACATGGACAAAAGCTAGGAAAGTCAAACCACTCTCCCAATACCCTACTTGGACACAAGAATACAAACCCAAGCCACATATCTCAATACACTGGTACAATGACTTTCTCAAACCAATTAACTTTCAGGAACTCAAAGAAACCATTGCATCCAGATCAAACACATCAGCACCGGGACTAACAGGAATCCCATACATAGCCTTCAAAAAAATGTCTCAATCCACACTACAATTTCTGCTTGATTTTTTCAACAATATAATAATTTTATTCCATATTCCAAAAGAATGGAAACAAGAATCCATATATCCCATCCCAAAACCTAAAGACTGGGAAAACAATCTCAACATAACCAGACCAATTACGCTTCTAGAGGTGACAAGAAAAATCTTCACAAAAATCTTAAACAACCAACTGGCAAACACACTCTCAAAACATCAGATCCTATCAGAACACAATTGGGCGGCTCTTCCAGGATCAAGCACTCAAGAACCCATTCATATCCTACAAGCAATTATGGAAGATGCAAAGCAATCTAACCAACAATTACATATTCTAAGTCTGGACATGAGCAAAGCATATGACTCAGTACATGTCCCCAGACTTATTTCAGCAATGGAAAGACTCAGGATCACCAACAATTTCACACAAATAATCCTCAATATCTTCGATAACAGAAACAATACAGTCATTACACCATTCGGTCCAACAGACTCATACCAAGTTCACGATGGAATAGATCAAGGAGATACAATCTCACCGCTTCTATGGCGAATTTTTTACGATCCTCTAATCACACAACTAGCTAATAGCAATCTAGGATATACAGTCCAAACATCCACACAAACAAACATTAGAGAAACCCCTCAGCTGATAATACAATCTACATCATGTATAGCGTATATGGATGATACTACTCTCATCAGCAACAACAAAATTAATCTCCAAAACCTTAGCAATATCTGTAATGAATTCTTCACACTCAATGATATTCACATCAATACCGACAAATCACATCTTATTTCAGTCAACAAAAAACAACAACAGTTCTCAATACAACTACAAAATCAAATCATTCATCCCCTACCAGAAAATCAAGCAATCAGAGTTTTGAGTGTCTGGCACAATGGCAAAGGAAACAAAAAACATCAAGAAAATCTTATTCATACAATAACAGATCAAACAAGCTACATTCTTAAAAAGAAAACTATCACAGATAAACAACTCCGCTATATCATCAATCATGTCTATATCCCCAAAATCACATATCTTCTCAATGACATGATACTATCCAGCAACATATGCAACAAAATAAATAGTAAAATCAGCAAAGTCATCAAACACAAACTAGGTTTAGCAAACATAACACCTAACAATGCAATTTTCAATCCACTGGAATATGGCTTCTTCAACATTTGGGACTGACAAATAATTCATCATGGTACTAACTGGAACCACAGAATCAATTTATCCAATCATGCTGGAAAATTAATTCAAATACAAACACAAGAAACCCAAAACATATACTGGTCAACAGAACTTTTTACCTCACTATTTCTTATACATCCATTTCTCTCTAGAGGCAAAAGCTTAGCACATAACATCACTTTCCTTTTGAGACAACACGGCTTTACTTTTTCAACACCACACATCACCGCTCCCAAGAAAATAGACACTACTATTGAGAAAACAATGGGTAGAAAATGGTTTTCCAAACACAGAACACAACTCAGGAAAAACCAAATCCTATTTCTAGGTCAATGCCTCAACGCAAACAATACACACTTGCTTCCATGGGTAGAAATTATCAATCCAACCAAAAAACCAAATAAAAAGACTCCTACATGGTTTTGGGAACTTGAAATAAAACTCCTAACCAATTCAAAAACATTATGACAAATTTCACAAACAATATCAGAAAATATCTTTCATAGATACATCCAAACAATTCTACAACAAAAATCAAAAATCAAATAGATAGCAACAGAACACAACAATCAAATAATAATAGGCAAAAAGAAAAATTTATCACACACCGGCAAAATCACCATCAAACACTACAAAAGAATCTTCAATAATTCTCCACTTGAAGCATGCAAATAATACACAGTTGATGAAAACAGCCTTCCAAACCAATGTACAGTGACTCGCTACATCAACCAAACAATCACCATCCCTGTCCACAAAAGCCAAAAAAGCTCACACAATTCACTTGCAGTAATGGGAATGTGGAATAGAGTACGCATGTCACCCACAAGCATTCAAGCTTATTTCAAGTTCAAAAACACAACACAGTTCCCAACACTACAACAAACCCAACCTGTAATCAATATACACCCTACAACTCAACACCAAGCACACATTCTGCAGTTCATTACATCAACACCGGAAACAATCTGGCAACTTGCCCTTATACGCAACCAAATACATTCAAAAAATCAAATTCAAATATACACAGATGGTTCCTTGATTAACTAATAAATGGGAATTGGCTGGACAATATGTAACATACCAAACAACATAGATTTTCAAGCAAAAACCAACCATTACCCATCTTCAACCAGAGCTGAATTGATGTCAATACTCACAGCACTGACTACAGTACCACTCCAAGCACAGTTAACAATTTTCACGGACAGTCAAGCAGCAATTGACAGTATTGAATTCATCACACAGAATAAAATCAAATCCATTAAAAAACTCAAAAACATTCACTTGCTAAATATTATCCTACAAATCATTCAAAATGAAAATATTCAACTATCTCTTTAAAAAATCAAAGCACATACTGGACTGGAACACAATGAAACAGCGGACAAACTTGCAAAGGAAGCCATCACATCCAAAAACACATCTCCAATCAGTGTTACCAACCAAAACACAAAAAAGAACTCTCTATACCTCGCCAACTGGCACACATTCCAACTGGAAGCTCCAATCAAAACAGGTATCAAGCGATACCTACTTGCCAAATGCATCACACAATGGAGATTATTGAATCGCAATAGAATAAACATCAGCCTACACACTTACACCAAAATAAATTGGAAATACTTCATCAACAACATTCATCCCTCAAAAATTACAAATAATATAACAGATTTCAAAAATCATAACCTCCGTAAATTTCAAAGTAAACTGTGGAATCTGGAACTTCCTACACTAACCAAACTATATCAAAGAAACAAAAACACATATCCTAATGAAACATGCATATTCTGCAAACAGGAAAAGGAATCAACAATGCATCCATTCACTTGTGGTCAACAAAAATATGATACTCAACAACAAATAATCAAAATCTTAAATGAGGAAATCAGCTCACGAAGCAAAAAAAAAACAAAACATCAACTTTTTGCAGAAATTCAAACACACATCAATTTTTGGAACACTGAAATTCTAAATCTAAACATCAGAGGAGCAATCACACATATAACAGTCACAATTATAAAAAAATACATTGATAACAAGGACACCCAACAATGTATTACAAGCTATTATAACAGATTACGTGAATACCTACTAACAGTATGGATAACAAGATGTGATAAATTCTCCCAATGGGAAAAATTACAAAAAATAACAAAAAAACAAAAAAGATCCTGGACACCAATCAAGAAATCCAAAGCAGAAATTCTCATCGATCAAGAAATAAAAGATAGATATTCACACATAGTCAACAAATATATGACCAATTATATTAAATACTTATCTGACATAGAAGAAATATTCACAACTAGTCTTTATTCCAAGGGTATTGGTAGTGCCTTGGCGGGTTAGCCGTCTCAAGGAGATTCTAATGTTTTGTCTTACAAAACAGGCAACAAGCCGTATGGTGGAGCAATCCTAATGAGTTTACTTTATATTTTAAGAAAGTCGTTGACTTCTTATAATTTTTTGCATGTATACAAAATTGTATCTCAAACAATTATTTTAATAAAGTTAAACAAGGCAAACGCCTACCCATTTAAAAAAAAAATTTATTTGTAATAAAAAAAAATCTTAATTCTTAAATATAAAGTTTATAATATAAAAATTTATATTAAAAAATCTTTAAACAAATTTTTTATTTTATTTTTATTTATAATTCAATAAATATTTAATAAAAAATAGAAATTTGAATATATAATATAATAATATAAACAAAAATTTACTTAATAGACTTTGTTAGTATATTATTGAAATTTATTAAAAATTTAATTTATAATTAAAAAAATTTTTTTAAAGAATTAATTTAATTACTTATAATTAATGAATAAATAAATTATAACCTATAGATCCATAGCATAGTGGGTAGTGCTCCCAGGTTACCAAATACATGTCCTTAGTTCAATATCCACAGGGGGCAAATGCATAAAAATTATTTTTCATTTGTGGGTTTACTAGTTTTCCCATAGATATCGTACCCAAACATCCAGATCTAACCAAAATTAGTTAGGTTGCATAAAAATGGGATCTCTGGTCTTTTTGACGATCACAGGTTGAAAATAGATCGAAGTAGGGAAGGTTGCATAAGAAAAGATTTCTGGTCTAACTTCGATAAAAGCTCACAACCCCTCCTGGTACAGCAGACTCCATAGCACAAAGAATATTCTAGCCTTGGGCTATCCCAATCCAGCGCTTGCTTAAAAGAAGAGGACCTCAAAAAGGAAATCCAAAGCCGCAAGTGGTGACAAAGAGTATAATACCTTCTCTGAAGAATCAGGCGAAAAGTATTCAGGATATCTGGGTGTTCTAATCATCCCTGAAAGGTATATCAGCTTCCTATCCCATTGAATTAACAGGTTTAGATAGTTTAAAACTGGTGACAGGATTTCTATCCCCTGGATTAATTCCATCTGACATGTAGACATATTTCCTTGATATAAGTTCATATAGTTGGATAATTAAAGTGGATATGTAAACTGTTACTAAAAATAGTTAATAGACAGTATTAATTCTATATATAGAAGACATAAGAATATAAACAAAAATTAAACTATATGTAGAAGACACTTGATATCATATCTTGATAGTAATTATTAATAAAGATTCATATCGATGCATGTTCACCTTAAAAAAAAAAATAAAAAAAAATAAATTATATATAATAGTTTTAATTTATTGATTTGCAAAATAAAATTAAATTAAGTAAAAAATAATTTTTAATTTATTTTAAACTAATTATTAATTTTAATTAAATGAATTAATCTAAAATTTAATTAAAAAATTTATATTAAAATCAAAATTTAAAATTTTTTAAAATTATTTTATAAAGTAAAAAACAATATAATTTTTTTTTATAAATAATTATTTTAAAAAAATTTTATAGAGTAAAAATTATTTTTCTAATTACAATTTATTTGTTTTTTTTAATTACAAACATGTATCAAATATAAAACTTTATTTAAACAAAAGTTTACTGTTATTATATTAATAATTTTTTATAAAGGTAAATTAATTATAACTTATTATAACAAAACTACTGATATCAATAATTATTAAAAAAATAGATTCATAATAATAGTATTAAATAACTAATATTTATTTAAAATAATAAAACTATAGTTAATGTTAATATTTGTTTTTTGTTTTTTTTTTTTTTTTTGGTAAACATCAATTCTTTTATTATTGTATATACATAGATATACGATTAGACAAGAATCTACATCTCTCAACTTACATGAGTTAAATGCTAGTTTACCAAAGTATCTACCTAGACTATATTAGAAAAGAAATTTTAAAACTAATAGTGATCTATATAGTAGCACGACAGACCATGCTATTTATAGTAATGACTTCAGACCCAACCGGAAATGATAAACTACATGTTAATACTTAATAAATAACTTCTCACATCACAACTTCGGCTCACGCAGCTATGGGTTCAGAGGGGATTAAACGTTGTTATGTACTTCCTAGTAAATGCTTCGAATCTGTAATCTTTGGTTGGCACAAACTACCAAATCTAGGGGCTCCAAGGCCAAGTGGGACGTGACTTCAAAATCTCCTAATAGACACTCCAAAGGATTCGGTTGGCTTAAGCTGCCAAATCTAGGGGCAAAACTGCCAAGCAGGACGCAACTCCTACATAATCGGTAAGCCGTTTAAAAGCCATGATAGCGCCATACGTTAGTGTCCACATCGCTGATCTCTTCAAAGTTGTTTATTTAATATTAACACATGATAATTGTTGTTGTTATTGTTGTTATTATTATGATGTCGGATGGTACGATTTTCATGAGATGTGATTGGATAATGAATAATGTCGATCATTTGATGGGGGTAAACTGATTTCGGTTTTTGGTAAGAAAATTTGTATCTATGTGTATGAGCAAAAAAGATATTAAACCAAAGGCCTTTCTTTATACACTTTTCATCAACAAGGTGTCCCAAATCTTGAAGAATTCAACCAAGAGTCCCATCCTTCTGCAGCTTGACTCTTTTCAACAAAACTCTTAAAGTTGGCTTATGTGTAGCAGGTCTTGAGGTATAGGAGAAGTATTGTGACGATGTTGGCAAAGGTAACTTTCCATATTGGAGAGGGGAAACATCAGTCTTAAATAAACTGACAGGCCTACTCTAAGAAAGAGTTTTTATTCTCGATAGTGATAAAAGAAGGGAAAAAGTTTCTTTAAAGAAAAGTATAACTTGACATGCTCTCCATTCATTTCTCGTTAAATTTCCTAAAAAGGAAGTTTTTCAAAAATTTAAGGGGAGTTTTAATGTTAATATTTGTTTATTAATATAACTATTTATAACTAGTAATAAATTGAATATTTTTATAAATAAAGAATTATTATTATTATTTGATATTAAAGTTTTGATATTATTATTATTTTTTTTTTTCAGATAAAGAACACTAATAGCATATAACTTTATTGAGTGATTTATATCCAATTACATGACTACAAGATTCATTTAAGTTAACCAACACTTCTACCTATAGCCTTATCCAATTATACAGATTTATCCACCCAGGAAGTGGATCCACACACCAGGTGGGATCTTTAGGAGATAGAAATCCTACCACTAGTTTTAAACTATCTAGCCTAATCTAGATCCTGGCAGTAGTCGTTTAGAGTGTGTACCTTTTAGAGTTGGTTAGAACACCCGGATAATTCGTTCAATACTTTTCACCTGGTTCTTCAGAAAAAGTATTGTATTTCTTGTCACTATATACAGTTTCAGATTTCCCTTTTCATTGGGTTCTCTTCTTTTAAACAAGCGCCAGATTGGGATAGCCCCAGGCTAGAGTGTTCTTTATGCTATGAAGTCTGTCATGCCAAGGAGGTTTGTAAGCTTTTAGTTTTGATATTATTTTTTTTCATTTAAATTAAATAAAATAAAATATTATTATATTAGAACATTATTTTTATACTTTGTATAGAATTTTAATTATATATTAAAAATATTTTTTTTAAAGAATATTAAAAAATAAAATAAATTTACAAAAAATTAGATTTAAAAATATAATATATATTATTTTTTGATACTTATTTGTTAATAAAAATTTTATTAAAAATATAGAAGAATATATAAAAAAAATTTTAACAATTGATCTAAAAAAAGTTTAAATCTGAAAATAAATAATGTTTTATATTTTAACTGATTTTATTTTCTATGTTTTTTATTAACTTTAATTAAAGTTTAAGTTCTATAAGAGAAATAAATTTGTAAGTAGCTGATTAATTAAAGAAAATATCAAAAAGATTAATGTAATAGCAAATAAATTTTATTTAGAAAATAATATTAATAGTATAAATATTGTTAATAAGAAGTGAAATTATATAAATAAGAAAAAACTAGGGCTCTTAATGATACTACTTTGATACTTGTTTAATACCAATTCGATACTTAAATTTAATATAAATTCATATAAGTAGGTCATAACTCATATATTAAATTTACTATAGATCAGTATTATTTTGATACCACTTCGGTATTGGTTCAGTACTTTTCAAAGCTCTAAAAGAAATCTTGTGAAATAAGCTTGTTAATTTTAAGATACTTATTAGGAAAAAGATTTTAGTTTTTAAATTAAACTATTAAATTATAAGGTTTTTTAATAAGATTAACAAATTGTAAACAATAATTATTCTACTATATAAAATTTTGACTTGTTTATTAATATAATTAAAAATTTTGAGATTGTTAATTGTATAAATATATATTTTGATAGAAAAAAATTATAATATATTTTTTATGATATAATAAAGAACAGATCAGAAAATAAATTAAAAGTTTATATATAAAAAATAAATAATTGTAAGGTTTGATTTGAAGATAATGAATAAGTTGTTTCAATAGTAAAGATATATAATTAGAAATTGAAAATTAAATAAAAATTAAGAAAATTATGATTTGCAATAATATATTATATAAAATATGGTTATAAAGAAGTTAAATAGTTTTATAATATTGTTTAGCAATATAAATAAGTTAAGATTAGTAATAAATCAGATTGACTAAAAATTTTTTATATTTTTTTCTTGAAACAAGATTAAATAGAGTAATAGCAAGAATAAATTTTTTTTGTTTATTAATTAATAATGTATTCTTTTGATAATAATTATAGGAATTGTATTGTTTTAATCTTAATAAGATTAATAAAGTTATTTTTCAAATAGATCCAGAATTTGATTTTTTTAAATTTGTGAAAAGAAGCAATATTGTTAATAATAGAGTTGAAGAAATTTAAAATAGATAAAAACCAGAAAGAAATAAAACCTAGTATTATAATACCTCAATAAATATAAAATTTTTTCTATAAAAGTTTTATATTTTTGTTAAATACTATATATAAGTATTGTAAATTATTTTAATATTGGAATAGATCAAAATTAGGACAACTGTTTTATTAATTTTTATTATAAGTTCTATAAAGCTTTTATAATTGGTATAATTAAAGAATAAAGAAACAAACAAATTCTAATACAATATCTCATGATTAATAAGATATTTAAGAGTAATTAGAAGTCAGAAAAGTAATAGTAAAAACAAATAGGATATTATCAAATAGTATAAAATACTTGTATTGAGATAATTTCTTTATCAATAAAAATAAGAATTTTAAAATTGGCTTGTTTGATAGTTAAAATTCTAATAGTAATAAGACTATATTAATTTTAAAGTTTAATAAAATTAAGGAAAACTAGTAAATATAGGATTAGGGCTTCTAATGATATTACTTCAATATCTATTCAATACCAGTTTAATACTTAAATTTATTATAAATTTATATGTATGGATCATAATCTATATATTAAATTTACTATAGATCAATACTATTTTGATATTACTTTGGTACTAGTTTGGTACTTTTTAAAGCTCTATATAGGATTTTGTTAGAGATAATAAGTTCAATATATAATTTTAGTTTAATTGTTTTGTTTATTTTGCTTGAAAATAATAAATTTCTCTATTGAAAAGAATAATTTTATTGATAGTATAATCAACTTGTATTAAAATAATCCAGTAGATAGTTTATTTGATTATTAGATTGTTCAATTCTTTTTAAGAAACTGGAATTGGTAAAGCTTTAAAATTTTTCAATTAATTGTATTTAATAGATAAATAAAAAAATTTGTTAAACAAATATATATCAAGATACTTAATATTATCTTTATAAAAATTGAAATAAATTTATTTACTTTTACTAAGCAAGTATTGTTTTCTTTTTTTATTGTTAAAACTAAAATTTGTAATAAAATTAATTTTTTTTTATTACATTTGATATAATTTAGAAATAAAAATAAAAATAATATATTTGTTATATTTTGTAAAGTTAAAAGATTGAAGCTTACAAGTGTAATATTATTTATATAAGCAAGGATTTTGAATGTTTAGAATAGTGTTTTTAAGATTTTTAAGACTATAGGACCATAGAAGATAATTTAGAGAAGTGGTGCTAAAGTTTTATCTTAATTTAATCTTTTATTAATTGATAGAAAATCAAAAAAATTATAATAAATTTTTATTTAAATTTTTTATTGTTTAAGATAATTTAAAATAAAAAATATAATTTTAAGAAAAAATTTTATTTATTTTATTGTTTTATATAGGCTGAAAAAATTAATAAAATCAAAAATTTTAGAAATTTTAAAATAAATAATTCAAATTTACTTATTGAAATTGTTGGCAATATTAATTTCAAAAATTATAATAATAATTAGTTTAATAGTACTTTGGTTTTGAGATCTGTGAAGTTGAATTCTAAAAAAACTTTATATTTTAGAATAGTATTGGATAATCTTTATTAATAATTTTAGTAAATAATTTTGTTTAATTTTATTAAAAAAATAGAACAGATATCTATTAAATTATATAACCAGATTAGTTTTTTTGATAGAATAATAACAAACTGTTTTCAGAATTTTGAAATTTGATTTGTTAAAAGTATATTATTAAAAAAAGTTATAATATATTGTTTGGCTATAAAATCTATTAAAGTTCAAGCTTTGTAAAGAATTATAATAAGTTCTGAAGCTTTATCTTTAAAAAAATTTAAGAAAACTTAATTTACTGTAATTCTTGTGCAATAATTTTTTTAAGCAAATTGTTAAAAACTATATTAATTATATAGTTTAGATTTATATTTAGCTATTCAATTAAATTTTAAAATAAATTATTTGAATTTTAATATTTTGTTAAAGTGATTTACAATTATTTTTAAAAGTTTGTCAGGATTATTATAGAGTTAGTCATCTATATCAAATAGAATAAAAAGGTTAAAGAAAGTTTTAAGATTATCAAGAATCTTTTTAAAAGTATTTTTAAGTTTGAACCAAAATTTAATATAGTTAAGTTTATATTTTTTAAAAATTTATGAATTTCTAATAACAATTTATATATAAATTTTCATATAAAAATTTATAAAAATATTTTAATCAGACCTATGGGTCTATAGCACAGTGGTAGTGCTCCATAGATTACCAGGAGCAGGTCTAGGGTTCAAATCCGTCTGGTTATAAAAAATTTATCACAAAATCAATTAGATTGCATGAAAATGGAACTCCTGGCCTCTCCGGTGATCATGGGGTTGCAACAGATTACAAAAAAAGGAAAGGATTGCATGAAGAAAGGCTTTTGGTCTAATTTCAGTTAAATTTCACAGCCATGTTACACAAACAACGACACATTTGGTATTACAGACCGGGCTGTATATCATCTCAACCAATCCTGCTAAAACTCATATTCCAATGGTGGTTGAAACCCTAGCTTGGGCTATTCCAATCTGGTGCAGAGCTTAAATAATGGTACCAGCCGCAGGTGATGACAAGAATCATGGCTTGTAGGTAGGCCCAGAATTGACAAGTTGTGGTCTGAGGGCCAAGCGATAAGGTGAAAGAGGTACCTGGATTAACTTCTCTAATCAAGACTTCTCGAAGCAAAGATGGACCAAATGGGTTAGGTAGTTTAAACTAGTGTAGGATTTCTACATCCCATAAGTCCCAGCCTAGTATCTTTGAGGTTAACTGTCAAGCGGTTTAGAAACCTGGGTATTAGAAAAAAGGTGATGTGTAAGGGATAATCTGTATAGAATATATAATGTACTAACTTGTATGAGTCCTCAGCTGTAATGAAAATGATATATATTATCAATAAAAGATCAACGCGGCAATCGCACTTAGTACCTTTAAAAAAAAAATATTTTAATCAAAATTTTTTAGTTTAAAATTAAATTTTAAAATAAATTTATTAACAAAGTATTAAAAAAAACTTGAATTTTATTTTATTTTTTATATTCTAAAAAATATAGTATATATTTAAAGTTTTATATTAAATATATTGATAATAATTTATTTATTATAAAAAATATTTATTTAAAAACTTTTTAAACAAAGTGTAAACATTTATAAAATTTTAAAAAAGTTAAAAACTTTTTTTATTTGATTATATATAATTAGACTTCTAACAGTATTATTTCAATATTATTTCAATACTTAAATTTATTATAAATTTATATAAGTGAATTACAACCCATATATTAAATTTACTATAAATTAGTACTATTTTGATATTATTTTGATATTGATTAGATACTTTTTGAAACCTTATACAATATATAATATTTTTTTCTTTTACAAAATTTTATTTTTTTATTTTTTTATTAACATATTATTTAATATTAGATTTTAAAATAAAAAACATATCTTATTATATTGAAATAAAAATTTTAATTAAAAAAAAATATAAATTAAAAAACATTTTTAAATAATATTAAAAAAACTCATAATTTGGATTATATATGTAGTAGAAATTGATATAATTTGACACAATTATTTGATGCAATTAATTGAGTCACTATTAAAACATATTAAATAATTGAGTCAGATGCAATTATTTTTGAGGATTTTGGCAATTGAATCAACAGCAAAATAATTTATAACACATATATAATTTGAATATTTTAAAATTTGTTAACAATAAAATAAATAAAAAATTAAAATATTATTTATTTTTATTTTTCTTTAAAATATTTATATGATAATTTTTTTAATAAATATAAATATATTAATAACTTTGATATTTTTTATTTTAAAGATATATTATTTAAAATAAATATTCTATATGCTCTAAATTTATTATTATATAAAATAATTTTAATACTTTTTATTTTGAATTTTAATGTTATTATTATTATTTTTAAATATCTTATATACTGTATATATTATATTTATAAAAACTAATAAACCAAGATTATAATTAAAGTATTAATAATACATGTTATATAATGGAGACAATAGATATACAATATATTATTTGAAAAGAACTCAGATGTACAGTCTGTATAGACTTAACCTTTTTTAAAAAATGGATTATAAGATTATTAGAATTTATTTTAAGGCTTAATACCAGAAAAAACAAAGAACAATATAAGGTATAATTGAATAAAGAACTTGTTTCTTTTTTATATTTTCCTAATTCCTAATTATCTAATACTATAGATAAAATAAAGGTAGTTATGCGTTGAAAAGAGGGATTGTAGTAGAAAACAGTAGTAATAATTACATAATGAAATAGAATACAGTATGAATGAATCATAATACTAGTATTATAAACATGTGCGATTAAGGAATAAACAAATATTTAACTTAAAAAACAGTGCTTACTGTTTCGTAGAAAGACCGTTGTTCTCCTTAAGAAAGACAGATCAATTAAGCCAAGTAAACCAAGCTCTCGGTTTAACGTTACGCGAATAGTCAGTCTAGATTAGCAACAGATTCGCCGGTGACGACACACTAATTAAAAATCAAATTTCACTTCTATAGATCATTAAGCTCTTTTTCATGTTTACAAAAGAAATATCGTAACAAACTTTATTATATGCAAGTTATCCTACCCCAGTATTCCTCGGTTTTATAAATTTTTGAAAACAAAAAGTTCATAAATTAACGGATTTAACAGATATTTACGTTGCGAAAGTTTAAAAGTAATGATATTTAAGCCTA
>CAJVPV010002231.1:0-13514 GCA_910591835.1 Acaulospora morrowiae
TATAATAATAATAATAAATTATTTACAATTATTTAAATTTTATTAGGTGGTCCTAAACTTTTGGCCAGGGAGTGTATATATATAGTGTTTAAAAATTTTTTTAATTGATGTATAAATAACCAAAATCAATAAAATCAATATACAGTGTTTTAAACTATATCAATATAAAATAGATATTTTAATAAATATTTTTAATATTTTTTAATAATAGATATTAAATTCAAAATTAGTATTATATTTATTTAATAATAATAATTTTATTATTTTTTAAAAAAATCAATCAGTTTTTTATTAATGTATTTTCGAAAAGAAAAATTTTAATCGAAAAAGAAAACTATTATTAAATAATTAATGATTTAAACTTAAAAAAAATTTTAAGCATATTTTTAATTTTATGTATTTAAAGTTTCATTAACCGATTTAATATAAATAAATTAAAATATTATATAAAATTTAAATGATTTAAAATAATTTGTATTGAAACTATTTATTTAAAAAATAAATTTCATAAAGGTTTCATTTTTTGTTATGTGAAATTATTTAAAATTATATTAAAATTATAAAATTATTTTTAAATAAAATTACAGGTTCTTATTTCACTAAATAAAATAATTATAATATAAAAATATTGGTTTTTTCAGAAAATTTAGAAACTCCCTGCACATCTGTTTAATTTTAGCATTTAATATAACACCAGTAAGTATATTGTCGGAGTCAGATTTGATAACATGGGATTTGGCTAGTTTATTGATGTAGGGGAAATTATTAGACAATTCGAATTAGGTACAGTATATGATGATTTTTTTATCCAAGTTCGAAGTCTCCATTTCCTTTATTAAACATCGCTTTATTTTTACTTTCGTTGTTTACTTTGTGTTACACGGAAGAAATAACGAAAATAACGAGGTTGAAGGTCAACTAGTTTTTTGGGGTAATGTGTTGATCGTAAAAATATGAATTTTCCAATTATTTTATTACTGTACTGTTAATATAATTTAATATTCTAAAAAAATTTTTGTAAACATATATGGTTCAATGTATCCTATAGGTGATGTTCTTAAAGTGTTTTCTGAATGGCAGTTTTTCGAAAACTGTGAAACCATCGATTGCTGATAAACAATACAGTATTGTCAATAAGAATTATCCGCATACTATTTACAGTAATAAATAAACGGCTACTGTATTGATTTTATCAAAAGCTCATTGTACAATAACAAAAAATGGACACAACTTACATAAGAAATTGAATTATCTAATGTGGTCGGGACGAAAATTCTTGTTAGAACATTTACGTTCGTTAAATATTCTCATAACGGAATTGGAATTAATCCGTACTATCAAAAATCAGTCGAAATGAACGATTCAGAAAAAACATATGATACTGGATATCGTTATGACAATGGAATTTCCGTTGAAAATGACGAATATAAAGCCTTTGAGTATTATAAAAAATCAGCCGATATGGGTGATTCTAATGGCACATATGAGGTTGGTATTTGTTATCTTAATGGAATTGGAGTCGAAAAAGATGACCATAAAGCATTCGAGTATTTTAAAAAATCAGCCGAGATGGGTCATATAATGGGGACATATAATGTTGGCTCTTGCTATTTCAAAGGAGCTGGTGTTGAACAGGATGAGAATAAGGCATTTCAATATTATCAAAAATCAGCCGAGATGAACCATGTAAATGGGGCATATAATGTTGGCTGTTTTTATGAAAATGGAGTCGGGGTTATAAAGGACGAACATAAGGCATTTGAATATTACAAAAAATCTGCCAATATGGGTCATGCAAATGGAGCATATAATGTTGGTTATCGTTATGGAAATGGAATTGGCGTTGAAAAGGACGAATATAAAGCATTCAAATATTACCAAAAATCCGCTGAAATGGGAGATTCTGAAGGAACATATAATGTTGGCCATTGTTATCTTAATGGAACCGGAGTTGAAAAAGATGAATGCAAGGCATTCGAATATTATCAAAAATCGTCCAATATGGGTCATGTAAAGGGAACATATAATGTAGGTTATTGTTATCAAAATGAAATTGGAGTTGAAAAAGACAATGTTAAGGCATTTGAGTATTATAAAAAATCAGCCAAGATGGGACATGTAAATGGAACATATAATGTTGGTTACTGTTATAAAAATGGAATTGGAGTTGAAAAGGACGAACATAAGGCATTCGAATATTATCAAAAGTCAGCCGATATGAAAAATTCTAATGGCGTATTTCAGGTTGGTCATTGCTATATCAATGGAATAGGTGTTGAAAAGAATGAACACAAAGCATTTGAATATTATAAAAAGTCAGCAGAAATAGGAGACTCTGATGGAACATATCAGGTTGGACACTGTTATTTTAATGGAATTGGAGTTGAAAATGATAAACATAAGGCATTCGAATATTATAAAAAATCAGCCGATATGGGTCATATAATGGGATCATATAATGTTGGCTCTTGTTATCTCAAAGGAACTGGAGTTGAACAAGATGAACATAAGGCATTTTATTATTATCAAAAATCAGCCGATATGAATGATTCTAATGGAATCTATCAGGTTGGATATTGTTATTATAATGGAATCGGAGTTGAAAAGGACGAACACAAAGCATTCGAATATTACCAAAAATTGGCCAATATAAATCATATTAATGGAATATATAATATTGCTTATTGTTATCTCAATGGAACCGGAGTTAAAAAGGACGAACGAAAAGCGTTCGAATGTTATAAAAAGTTAGACGATATGGGTTATGTAAATGGAACATATAACATTGGTCACTGTTATTTTAACGGAATTGGGGTAGAAAAAGATGAATGTAAAGCGTTCGAATATTATCTAAAATCAGCTGACATGGGTCATGTAGATGGAACGTATAATGTTGGCTATTGTTATTTCAATGGGTCTGGAATTAAAAAAGATGAATACAAGGCATTCGAATATTATCTAAAATCAGCTGACATGGGTCATGTAGATGGAACGTATAATGTTGGCTATTGTTATTTCAATGGGTCTGGAATTAAAAAAGATGAATACAAGGCATTCGAATATTATCAAAAGTCAGCCGAAATGGGTGATGTATTAGGAACATACGAAGTTGGTTATTGTTATCAAAATGGAATCGGAGTTGAAAAGGATGAGTGCAAGGCATTCGAAAATTATCAAAAATCAGCTGATATGGGTTATTCTGAGAGCATCTTTCAAGTTGGTCATTGTTTTTATAATGGAATCGGGATTAAAAAGGACGAGCACAAAGCATTTCAATATTACCAAAAATCTGCTGCGATGAATTATATAAGCGGATTATATCAAGTTGGCTATTTTTATATGAATGGAATTGGAGTTGAAAAAGATGAACATAAGGCATTTGAATACTATCAAAAATCAGCAGATAGGGGCAATTCTGATGGCATGGTTCAGGTTGGATATTTCTATGATAAAGGAATTGGAATTGAAAAAGACGAACACAAGGCATTCGAATACTATCTAAAATCAGCCAACATGAATCATATAAATGGAATGTATAATGTTGCTAATTGTTATCTCAATGGAACCGGAACTAGCAAGGATGAAAAGAAAGCATTCGAATATTATCAAAAGTTAGATGATATAAATATTATAAATGGAAAATACAACATTGGATATTGTTATCTCAACGGAATTGGAGTCGAAAAGGATGAAAATAAAGCATTCAAATATTACCAAAAATTAGCCGAAATGGGTAATTTAAACGGAATCTTTTGTATTGCCTGTTTCTATGATAAAGGGATTGGGGTTGAAAAGGATGAACGTAAAGCATTCGAATATTATCAAAAATCAGCTGATATGGATCATATAGATGGAATATATAATGTTGGCTATTGCTATCTCAATGGATTTGGAGTTAAAAAGAATGAATATAAGGCATTCGAATATTATCAAAGATCATCCGAAATGGGTGATGCATCGGGAACATACTATGTCGGTTATTGTTATCTCAATGGAATTGGAGTTGAAAAGGATGAACGCAAGGCATTCGAATATTATCAAAAATCAACTGACATGGGTCATTCTAGCGGTACATTTCAAGTTGGCCATTGTTTTTATAATGGAATCGGCGTCGAAAAGGACGAACACAAGGCATTTCAATATTATCAAATATCAGCTGAGATGGGTCATATGAGCGGATTATATCAAGTTGGCTATTTTTATATGAATGGAATTGGAGTTGAAAAGAATGAGCATAAAGCATTTGACTATTTTCAGAAATCATCCGAAATGGGATACTCTGATGCCATATTTCAAGTTGGTTATTGTTTTGAAGAAGGAATTGGAATTAAAAAGGACGAATATATGGCATTCGAACATTATAAAAAATCGGCCGAGACGGGTGATGTAGATGGAACATACAATATCGGTCGTTGTTATTTCAATGGAATTGGAATTGAAAAGGATAAGCACATGGCATTCAAATATTATCAAAAATCAGCCGAGATGGGTCATGTAAATGGAATGTTTAATGTTGGGTATTGTTATGATAATGGAATTGGAGTTGAAAGGGATGAACACAAGGCATTCGAATATTATCAGAAATCAGCAGATATGGGTAATTATGATGGTATATTTCAGGTTGGTATTTGTTATGATAAAGGAATTGGAGTTAAAAAGGATGAGAACAAGGCATTCGAATACCATCAAAAGTTAAACGAGATGGTGGACGTAAACAAAACTTAATCTGTAGAATAATATAACGACGTTATAATAAAAGCTTAATTATGAAGAGTTATGTATAATAATATTGCGAATGTTATCAAGTCCGGCCAAATTTCGTAAGAAACGATGTTTTTTTTTTACATTTGATTATTATAATCCATATGATGTATGAAACGATTCTATAAGTCCTTATTTTAACTAATACCAAATTTCAAATAAATAGGAAACAAAACCATTGCAATATACAAAACAAAAATATTCTAGTGGAATTTTTTAATGAATTTAAATTTTTCCTTATTTAGAATGTCAATTGTCTATCTCTTAATAAAGATATACTGTATATTGCTGAAAGATGCGTAGAAACAATGATATATTGTATAGTGTAGGTAGTGATGCAAAACGAATTCTCGGCTTAAATTATGACTAATATTAATAAATTCAGCTTAATTTAAGTTTATTTATTTGAATCAAGTCATTTATGAGCAGATTATTACGAAGCTAATATTTGGCTCAATGACAATATACATATTTATTAAATGTTCGTTTTATTAACTTGCATACTTAATTATATAAAAATTCAATCACAAATTTGAATGCTACTTGTTCAATTATTATATCATAATTTTCATTACGATTTTCGTAATATATTGAATTCTAATTAAACAAATATTTAGAATTGATTTATAATTGATTGAATCCTAATCAAACAAATATTTAGAATAAATTTAATAAATATTTTAAAATATTTTAAAAATTAATATTCATTTGTATTTCAATTGGTTTTTAAAATTTAATACCATTTTTTAATACACAATAAAAACCAAATACTTTTTTCTGATAAATTTGTAGGTTTGGCTTGAACTGTGTCACCTGCTTTTTAAAAAACTAACATATGGTATTTGAAAATTTTGAAGTACTAGTTTTTCCAACTTAATGGATCAATATAATTACTATAATAGCTTCAATTAAATATTGTAAAGATTTAACAGCTGTATTAAGCATATTTATTCTTTTTTTTTGTGCAACTTGTTTGGCATAATTAAATTATTTAGGTTGTGTATTTATATTATATCAAACATAAAGTTATTTAATATTGATTTTAAAGTATTATTAAAAGGCTTTTAATTCTCTACAGTATTGATATTATTAAATATTAATTCCAATTTGATCTTGATATCAAGCATTGAAACTATAAAAAATCTTTCACTATAAATGATAATACTGCTTGATCATTAATTTGTATTAAATTTATTTTTAAAATATTATCTATTTATAAGATTTAAATATTTGATATTGTATTCTTTATTTCAAAAAAAGTATTTATAGTTTTATAAAATGGATACACTTTATTTTAATATTTGAAGATTATACTTTATATTGCTAAAAATTTTGAATATTGTTATACAATAATTGCAATTGTTATTAATTTAATTATATAAAATTAATATTTTAAATATTATTATGGAATTTATCACTATAATGTGCTTTAATTTATATTGTGTTTATAAAACATTAACAAAAAAAAGATTTTAATTCTTGAAACAGTTTTGACTTGATTAATTAACTTTATCCAATTAGCAAACTATTCTTAAATTCTATATATTGTCAATTTAAATAAATCTAGTTCTATCTTTTTTGTGTGTTATAAGTTACAAGTAACTTATTTATTAAATAATTCTTTAACAAGTTTAAATCTTAACTTTATATTTATTATTTTTTAAAAATATACACAAAATACAAATTTATTATCTATAAATCAAAACTTATATATTTCAATATTGTGAACTAATTAATAAGTTGATCTTTAATCTATACTACCTGTTATTTTGTTTAATTAATAATAAAGTAGGTTTCTTTTTTTACTTTTGAGACATGTTTTTGATTTGACTAATCTTATTTTAACTTTTTTATTAACTAATCTAAAACTATTTCAATATCAATTCTCTAAACAAATTTGTTGAATATTAAAATATTCATAATTAAACTCTAATTAAAATCTATTTACTTGTTATTGAAGTGCATATATATTTATATATGTGCCTATTGTTTATATATTTATAAGTAATTACTATTCTATATTATTTTAAAATTTTTATTTTTAAATTCTTTTGCATTAATTTCTTACTATTTTCTTATAACATTAATTATATAACATAGTATATATATATATATTATTATTATTATTGTAGATAAGTATTGTTGCTTTATTAATTATAAAAATTCAGATTTTCAATATAATAAAAGTAACAATATTTATTATATAACAATAATATAATATATATTGTATTACTATAAAACTTTTTATTTATAATATTATTTATAATTTATTTTGTTAATTTTATTATCTATAATATTTAAATTTATTAAAAATATAAATAAATCCAAATATTGTATAAATTTATTTATTTATCCAATAACAATATATATTATTTTGTTTTGTCAAAATATTTTTAAAATTTTATAAACAGATTTATTTTTATTAATAGTTTGTTTTAATTCTTAAAATCTTGAATAATTCTAATAATTTAATTAATAAAACTATATATTTTTTATTCAAATTTAATAACTTTACTGAAAGTAATTATTTTTTAACAATATAGTAGCAATATAATAATAATATAAATTTTTTAAAAAAATAGTAATATTGCAATAGCAATTTAAATATAATTCTGTTACTATATTATAATATAATAGTAACAATATAAAAACAAAGCAATTACAATTGTAATAACTATTCTGCAATAATATAATAATATAATAATAGTATAAAAGTTATTTGAATAGTAGTAAAGCAGTTATAATATAGTTTCTATTCATATTTAGCAATATAAAAATGATTTGAAACAATATAATAACAATATAATAATACAATAACAATTTAATAGCAATTTAGTAGCAATAAAATATAATAGTATAGTAGTTAATATTCTTGTAACTGTTTTATTCATATTATTTGACTATTAAGTAACAATTAAGTAACAATTAAATAGCAATATTTATGAAAATTGGGCAATTTCAGCAATGAAATAAAAATTTATTTAATAAATTTATTGTTAAAATTATATTTAGATTGTTATAAAAAATAGAATTATTATATACAGTATATTAATATGTAATATAAAACAATATCAACTAATTAAAGAAGTTAAATAATTTTAATTAATAATTTAAATTGTAGCTTTCTAAAATATTTAAAGCCTTAAATATTAAAAATAAATTATTTTTTAAAATATTTAAATTATAAAATACAATATATACAATATATAATATAAAAATTAAATATATTTGACCAACATGTCATTATTTACTGAAATCAAATAGAACTTTAATAAGTCTATAAATTTCCCTCACATCTATAAATCAACTAACAACTACAACTCTCAAACCAAAATCTAATCAACCATCATTTCTTCTGAAGAAATTATTATTGATTTACCTGTATAGTTACTAATATATTTATCTAATATAAATATAATTACTTCAAATATATTCAAAAATTAATATTATTATTATCCAATATATCTTCTTTTAATACTGAATAGATATTTATAATTGCTCAGTACCATTTGACAAGATATATTGTTTTAAATTTTCTTTTCAATATTAATCAAATAGTTACCATAGGCAAGCTAATATTTAACTTATCATATTTACATATGAGAGATGTTGTTTTTTTTATAATGTATAACCTAATATATATAAATCAAATAAAGAAATGATATTAATCTACAAAAAAAAATAATAAAAAAAATATTTAATAAATATTGAAATTGTAATAAATATTAAATATTGTTATATTTGATTTTTGCTTAAGATCTTCACTATCTCTTGTTCAATTTTCACTAGCATTTATTTTTGAAATGTTAGCAGTTCTAAAATAGTCTTGTAATACAGATCTGTTACTGCACCTTTGGCATCTATTGTACTTATTGCATCTTTACTATTTCTAGAATATTTCTATTTTATTTTATCTTTACTTTCTATATTATCTTTATCAAAATATTTGTTTATATGAATGCCAACACAGTTGAATATTCTGACAAAGATAATATCTATATCTTAGTTTATATTTTTACTATAGCATACAGTATATTTATCCTGTATAAAAATATTATAATTCAAACATGTATATAAAGACTCCAATTTTGTCTAGGAATTAGTAGGCTTGAACTTATATTTTATTGAATAAATATCTTGACTTTTACAAAAACAAATCACCATTGCCTCTTTTGCTTAATCTCATATACTTCAGAACTGTACTAATTTGTATACTTCTAGAAATTTTATTATATCACATTGGCCCTGTCCATCTAAAATACCTCCCTGCTACTAGTTCTCTATCTTTATTTTTCTTATGAAATAGAAATAATATATGACAATATAGTTTTTTTTTATTACAAATAAGTATAAAATATGAGACTTTATTTATTAAATGATAGTATTGTCATTACATTAAACATCTATTTAAGTTAATATTAACCTATTATATATTATAATGATATAATGGCAAGTTAATTACTAACTTCAGTAAAAATTTATATAATTGTTACTAGATAAATAAATAAAAGGATAATTTGATATATGTTTTTATTTAATTGAGTCTTAATAAATTTTTACTTTCTAATTTTGTGTTTCTCTCTCTATTTCTCTATACTTTACATATTATTTATACTTTATATTTGATTATAGTAACTTAGATATAATAATAATTAATAATACAACAATATGATCAAAGCTAAATTATATAATTTTTTTTATAATTCTTTTTATTCTTTTTTTATTACCTAATTATTATAGCTGACTTGACTATTGTTACAATAATTATTTATGTGACTAATATTGCATTTTATTTCTTTTTATTACAATATATAATTTTAAATATTACATTATACTAAATAAGTGGTGCTATACAAAAAATAATTCACAAATGGCTTATAAATATTAAATATAATAATATAATAATATAATAATTATTCAATTTAATATAATAATAATAATTAGTAGTTACAAGTTAAATAAAATATTTGATTTTAAGCAAATTAATTTAATATTTGTTTTTCATAATGCTTAACATATATATTTTTTACAACCAAATTATTAGAAAATCTTATTTTAATTTAATAAAAAGTTTTTTTTTTATTATTTATTTCAAGAAAATTTCAAGTAATAAAAAATTTTATAATAATAAAAATATAAAACTATTAATTATAAATTCAATTATAAGTATCTAATATATTATTAAAAAAAAAACAAATATATTTTTATTTGTAATTTAATCAAAATTATTAAAAAAATTAATGGTAAACTTAAATATAATTCAACTAGTATCTATAAAATAAATTTACTTAAGATTATTTTATTTTTATTTTATTATTTAATTTTATATTTTTATTTTTAATAAAAATTTTATACAGTATAGTATTTTTTAATTTTTATTTAATTGCTATTTAAAAATATATAATATATATTTATATTTATATAGTTTTTATTTTTTAAATAAAAGATCTTAAAAGGCAAAATTAAAAATAATTTAATAAATTTAATAAATATTTATTTAATAATTGTAAAAAATTTAATTATAAAAATTAAATAATTAATTTAATTGCAGATAATAATAACAGTTTATTAAATATTAAATAATAATTTTCAATAGAATTTTGTTTTTTGAAAAAATACTAATAATTTTTTTTTATTTTATATATTTTTAAGGATACTTTTAAATAAAATCTAAAATAGTAATTAATTAAATATTATAATTTAGATAAATTAATATGAATTTATATATATATATTCTATAAAATAAATTATAAATTATAATAAAAAGTTACTAAATAAAATAATTTTATATAATTATTATTATAGATTATAATAAAGTAATGTTTTATATAATATATATTAATAAAAGTATTATAAATAGACTTATATTATTAAAAAAACTCTCTTTTAATTGCATCTGTTTTGTTAAACATTTTTCTTTTATAGTAATTTTAAATAAGAAAAATTGTTTAACACTCTTTATTACAAGTGAGCCTTAGCTCAAAAACTTAAGAATCTTTAAGACAACTAATGCAATAGAATGGAACTTCTGGTTAAAATCTACTTAAGTTTGGGAGTCTTGCTTATTTTTCAGTTACATAAGGAAAGGCTTGTAGCGATTTTCTTTTCTTTTGCTCTCTTGCACTTCTTCTCATTTTTACTATATCACAAAAATCATTCACATCAATATTATTATACTTGTTAAATCAAACACTTTCCAAAAAATATATTCAAATAAAGTTGTTGGATCTATTATTTATTTTAATATAATCTTTATATATAACTTTATCATGGCACTATTATATTGTGTTATTTCAAAATTCCCAAAAATTTTTTTTTAAAAAACTAAAATCAGTTTATTCCCTTTATATAATCATTGCTCTTCAATTATCCAATTAAATTTTATCAAAACAATTAAGAAAAACCCAACCAGTTCAAACCAGTTTTTCAATACAACAATAATAATAACAACTACCACAATAATAAACAACATCAATTATACTCTATTATTCATATCAACAAAATCAATATTAACAATTAGCAAGAAATAAGCAGAATAAACTATCAAGCCAAACTAGAGATTCATTTGAATACTTTACTTTTATTTATATAGATTTTATAGTTTAAGTAATTTAGTTATAGTTTCAATAGCTTATATTATTATAGCCTCAGTTTATTTTTTTCTTTCAATTTTTCTTTACTTTCAAATTTCTTTATATTCAATCAAAAAACTCCAAGTAAGTAAGCATGGCTATTATTCAGCTATATTTAGTATATATAATATATAATATATTAATAAATTATTAATAATATAATACTATATTTTATTTTTTTAATAAATATTTTTTAATTATAATTTTTTTATACTGTTATAGGGAAATAGTAATTGATGATTACACATTATAGAGATTGCCAAAATAGATAATTAAATCTCAATTGCATTATTTCTTTTATTATTATTATTATTATTATTATTATTATTTCTTTTATTTTTGTTATTTCTGTTATTTTCTTTTGCTATAAGAAAAATATAAAAATAATATAAGAAAATATAGTAAAAAAAGAAAAGTAGAAAAATTAGTTAATAAAAGAATGTTCATTAGTCAAAAATTAATATATTTATCATATTGTTCTAATCAATAAAATTTCTCCAAATCTTACAAACTCATCAAATCTATGCTTCTTTTTGCCTTTAACCCCTCTTATTATAACAGATACTTTTATCAAAGTGTTACAAAGTCTAGAATTTTACTGTTATTGCTGATAGACTTCTAATATGTGACAATACAATTATAATTGCAATATTTATTTTTCTTATAATTATTTATATGTTTTTTTATAAACTGTAATATATTATATTAAAATTTTCAACTTAATAACTTTTTGTTATTAATTTTGTATTTTATATTGATATTTTATATTGAATTAACATATAATAATATATATCTATTTATATTATTAGTGAAATAATATGAATAAACAAGATAAAACTAATATATAAAATGAAAAGATTAGATAAATTTTATTATTAATATTAATTTGTTATATTTGCTAATAAGTTATATAGTAATTAATATAAGTATTTCAAATAAATAAATATTTATATTAATTATATTACAATAAATCTGATTTTGTTTATTAATATTTTTACATTTTGTTTATATTATAAGAATAATTTTTAAATATAAATTGCTAATCAGAAAAAATGATTCAAAAACTTTTACATTAAATACAATTTAATTGTACAAGATATGAATAAGTAATGAATAATTAGTAAAATAAGAAATAACATAATGATAAATTTATTTTTAATGATCTATAAATTAAATAAAAAATTTTTTTAATTTACTTATTTAATTTTTTGATATACCATATTATTCAAACTTTAAAAAATAAATAAATTTTCAATTCAATTTATGTTATGTTATCTTTATATTTAAAAAATATTTTAATGCAATTTTATATTATTTGATCTTTTTAAATTCAAAAAAAATTTGAAATAAAATTTTTTGTTGAATTTTTAAAATTTTCAGTATATTTTGAATACTATTATATGATAAATATAATAAAATTTTTTTTACAAATTTAATAAAAAACAAAATGAAAATATCATGAAAATATCATTTAAAAAACAAATAAATTATTCAAGTATGTCGAGGATTCCCGAGCTCATGCTAGGGGAGTACGTGAGTAAATAAATAATATACAATTAAAAATATCAGATGCGTATGATCTCTCGCATGAGATTCGATATTCGGTTATGTTTTAAGCTATACGGTAATCGTGTTCTAAAAACATGTTTCTGATTTGAAATTCCGATGCACAACGATATCGTGATTACACCATACCTAATCAGCCTTATCCGTGTGAAATTGATTGATTTTTCACAAAATTTTCTATTAATTTTCTCTTGATAATGTCTTGTGCACGTACTTCAGACGATATTTGGTGGGCAAGGAGTTTAGATAGATTTGACGAACTTTTACATAATTATCCAAAATTGTCAAAAAAGCAGTTATCAGAAAGCATGTGAGTGTATTGGATGCATTACCTTATGGCTTAAGTACCAGCTAATGTAAACTTTGAAACGCAGTCTGCCTTTGCAAATTGGAACGAATATAAAGATAAAAAATTATAACACTTCTTAAAAACTATGGACCATGATACAAGTTCCATTTCGAGTTAAATAACGACAATAAACTGGCAACGTGTATATAATTGGTATGGCCTTATCTGTACATGCGGATGTTGTTTCACTGCTTCAAGATTTTTTC
>CAJVPV010002232.1:0-13514 GCA_910591835.1 Acaulospora morrowiae
CAAAACCTCGTCGAAAACACACATCTCTACGCTGAAAGCTTAAACTCGCAAAACCTCGTCGAAAACACACATCTCTACGCTGAAAGCTTAAACTCGCAAAACCTCGTCGAAAACACACATCTCTATGCTGAAAGCTTAAACTCGCAAAACCTCGTCGAAAACACACATCTCTACGCTGAAAGCTTAAACTCGCAAAACCTCGTCGAAAACACACATCTCTACGCTGAAAGCTTAAACTTGCATAAATGTTACATGGTTTGCCGTATCGATGGTGATAGTAGACTCACCTTCGTCCTTTTTATTGACAATGAAGTCTTGAATTTTCCAAATATTCGTAAACTCGTTTATAAACGCAAATGCCCCGATTGCAGAAATTTATATAATTTTCCATGTCAAATAAAAGATCATAAGCTAACAACACATTCTGGCATAAGATGTGAGCTCTTAATTTTTTTTCTTACTGTTAATAACCGTCACTAAGAGTTTAATTAAAATTTGGATTCTTCCCCATAGTGTCCTGCCGAGCTAATAATTGTCATAAACGCTTTACATTAAATGGAAACCGACGCCGCCATGAGAAAAAAAAACATAATTACATTCACAACGAATAAAATTCGGCTTCCTTTCGTCCTCTTAAAAAAAGGTGAAACATATATGTGTTTTTCCCTCTTATAATATTTTGCTTCATGTTTAACTTCTTACTTTATTATCAGAAAGGTCGATATTATTCATCGAAAATAACGGAAATTGAAATTAATAGTAGTATATTGGGGGAAAACCAAAATTGTAATTACGAAACCAAGTGGTTAACGGTGGAATATATACTGTATATCATTTTGAGTGTTGTTTTGTTTGCCATAGATACCTCATTATTAATTGTTCGATCCACTAAAGGGAGTTCCATTTGTACCTATCTTATTGTTTCTAGACCTAATCGTTTTGTTTAAACATTATGTACTATATGCGGAGTTTAGAAAGCAAATTTCAATCATGTGATATTCCTATAACCAAATTTACTTGTTAAAAAAATTTTGCATAATCATTTGTATTGTGGTACAGAAAGGGTATCAAAATGGAAAAAATATACGTAATAAATTTTTTAACCTTCACTTCTAAAAAATAATTCATCAGTGAGTTGCATACGGTATATCATTTTTTAATTACTTCTTTTATTGAGTCTATAATATTATAGATTTTATCAAGTTCAATATTATTTCTGCGCAATAGACTTTGATAATTCAGATTCAAATTTTTGAATTTGATTTTTGTGAATTTAACATTTGATCTTTCTTTGTAATTTAATTACTTTTTTAAAAAATTTTTATTTTTTTCATTTTTTTTTATTTTATAAAAACATATTGTTTATTGTACAGTAAGTCTATATCGGTATTATTACATTTTATTTTTCAAGGCAGTAACAATATTAATAAACATATGAATATACAATCTAATTAAAAAAAAAAATTTTTTTTATATTATAATAACAAAATAATCTGCATTAATTTTGTTGTATAATAATTAGATATATTATAAGAATATAAGAATTTTAATATAATTATTTAAATTTATAATTTAATATAAAAAATGAATTAACAAATTAATTTTATTAGTCCTGGAGTATAACCTGGACTTACATACTAGTGTAATTAATAAAATAAACTAATTTTATTAATAACACAGGCTTATGCACTAATGGATAATAAAAAATTTCTTTTTCTTTGACGAATTACAAAATCAAGATGCATTTGACAACAAACATTTGAAGGCCATGCATATATTAGTGTCTAACCCTTGTTGTCCAAAAGAAATTAATTAAGCATAATTTCACATTATATTAATGTATTATTAATTTTCTCTTCATAAAAATTTTTCTTTTGTCTTTATTTATTTTTTTTTGACGTATGGCTGTTCAGAAATAAAAACCAAGTAACATGATATTTACTGCACATGTTTGTGATTTTATTATTATTATTTGAGAATATTTTCTTTTGTAAAATCTTTGACATTTTTAGTGATGGTAACATATTGTAACTGATAATAAATCTCTTGCCTTGCATAATTCTTTATTCTCGAATTCCGTATACCTTAGTTGAAATAAAATATAATAAAACTTGATGGGATAGTAGGTACATAATCAATAATTACTAGAAGTGAATCATTTTTTTATTAAAGAATGTACATTATTGTTAAAGAAAAACTTGTTTTTGATGATGATAAAATAGGATTTTGTTCAAGTTGCGGGAAATAAAGAACTCATACTTTTTACAAATAACAGCACGTTTTTTTTCTTAGTTGATAAAAACCTAATAACCTTTGTTAGTCCGACCTCTAATTTAAATCACGCATTTTACCTTATTAGTTAAAGAGTGGATTAAATTATTATCGAGTTATTCCTATGCAATTAAATGCAAGTAGATTTAGAAGCATATATTCGTCCTATAATAATGTCTTAAAGGTATAATGTAAAGTGCCTTTCAACAGAAACAAAGTTTCATGTGTTTAATAATATCTGTTTATCTAGTTTAATAAATAGAAGAGATCACGTAAGGTCTTATGACGTGTGACGTTTGTTAATTTTTCGGTATAATTTTTTCCATTTATTCAATACTAAGCACATCAAAAATCCTTAAAAGGAAATTTGTCAAAGGAAAAATGTCGACAACAATAATGGTTTTGACAATATGTGACATAATGACACAAAGCATTTATTAGTATATGATTTAAGATTTTTTTAATCATTGTTATTGATTGATAAAAAAAAATTTTTTTTTTGGTTACAATTCACTCGTTATTACAAATAACAAAAATTATTTTCATTATAAAAATCATTCCATCTGGTGAGTTTTTTTTTCTTTACATAAAATGCATACATGTTTGAGACGCCGAATGATTTCAGCATGACTTATTAAGACTTACCTCTCTTTATTTGTGTCTGTTGATATGTAAAAAATAATAGGATTTTATTGTTGTAGTACGTACATACAATTTATGCAAAATCCATGATTTTAGTGACACGATCTTCTATCCTTCAATCCTGGCGGGTGTTCAAAAGATTTGAAGGATCAACAAAAGTCAGTTCAGTTGTTACCATGCACAAATTAGGTATACGTACTGTATATACTAGATATTTATTGTATATTTAGCGTATATAGAGTATTAAGAAAACTTATAATATCCAAACCAAACGTTATTAACAAAAATGAGATGAACATACCATTAAGGTGTAACGGATCATTTGAATTTCCAAATTTGATGTTACAAACGTAAACAGACGGCTTTGCTTGTGTGAAAGATTGTCAAAAGATACTAGGATTGAAGTGACACGAGTCGGTAATGATAAAAATCCTTCACGTTTGATTTTTAAAATCAATTTAAAAAGTATATATAAAGACAAGTCACGATTTTCCTTATCGTAAACAAGAATGACACAACGAAACGTTACTTGTTTAATTGATTCTGTAAAGCTTCATAACGCAACTGGGGGTGGATACAAAATATATAACCTTATAACAACCTTCGAAATTTTCATACCACTCCCAGAAACTAGCTCGTACATAATTTTTCGTTTCAACGACGAATATCAGAAATCTCAGAAATCAGGGAAATCCGGTATAATATGGGGTTATATCTATGGAAAAAGTTTAGACTTCATGGATCGCGTGAAACATGCAATCTCTGTTGAAAGTACAGAAGAAAACATGATTCACTGCGATGGAGAAAACTTGGACTCGTCGGTCTTCGAAGACACGGGCTATATTACTGAAAGAAGCTTTGACTCGTTAAACTCCATTCGTCCGGAATATGTAATTTGCCGTATCGATGGTAATAACAATCTTACCCTTGTTCGTTATATTAAAGAAGAAACCCTAAACTTGTTAAAGAAACGTGAACTCGTCCGTAAACACATATGTCGCTACTGCAAAAAATTATATAAATATCCATGCCATTTAAGAGACCACGAGCAGGTTCATTCTAATATAAGACGTAAGTCTTTTTTTTTTTTTAAACTCGTTTAATTTCACCTAATGTTAAGGAGCATTAATAATGGTTCTTTTTTTTTTTATTTCCCCTAGTGAAATGTCCAGTTGAAGGCTGTAAAAAGTCTTATACATATAAAGTAAATATGAGGCGTCACGAAAAGAGTCATTATTCTAATTAAAATTCTTCTACCAAATATAAATGAACAAAAACCCATTTCTTTTTTTTTTCCTTGAAATTCGAAACATTTATACTTAGTTGTTAGTTGGTATTATATGTACATGTATATAGGTTTTAAAAAACGGTTAACTAAAATTTCTACTTTCATCGTGGTTTGAACGCCTCGGTGTTAGAAAGGACGATATTATTCATCGAGAGTCTATTAACATAACTTATAATTTGCCGAAGATTATAATTACGGCCTACTAGTAAAGCATGTTATGTTTTTTTTAAGAGATGGTTATTTGCTATACAAACCTTTTAACACTGCTGTATTTATCAATTTCATACCGGAAAAGGTGTTCTCAGGTCATTTTTTTCCTTGAAATTCGAAAATTTTTTGTACTTAGTTGTTAGTTGGTATTATATGTACATATATATAGGTTTCAAAAAAACGGTTAACTAAAATTTCTTACTTTTCATCGTGGTTTAAACGCCTCGGTGTTAGAAAGGACGGTATTGTCACCAAGAGTTTATTAACTATAATTTACGGCCTACTAGTAAAGCATGTTATGTTTTTTTTTAAGAGATGGTTATTTGCTATACAAGCTTTTTAACACTGCTGTATTTATCAATTCATACCGGAAAAAGAATTCCGTCTGTGTTATCGTTCTCAGACCTAATCACTTTGTTAAACACATATGGCAGAATAACATTGTAATAATCCAAATTTTATTGTTAATTTTAATAAGTAACGTTGTACTGTCATCAGTTTTTTTACAGTATAATAACGAAATTTCCAACATTTAGTTAGGGGTGAAAAAAAAAACTAGAAGGCTGTAGTTATCAGAAGAATAAGTCATTAATGATCATATTCAAATTATCGATTGTAAAAAAAGAGTTAATTAGCTCGATTCCTGGATAAACACTAGTTGAAATTTTGATTTATCATGAACACAATAAAAATAATATTTAAACTCTAATACTAATTAGATTTCAATATATTAATTTTAAAATAATTAAAAACAAAATATCCAAGGTATTATAATAATAATAACAATAATAACTACAATTTATATTTTATCTATTTCAAATTAAATACGAACTATTTCGATTAAATACAGTTAAATTAAATGGAAAATTTAAGTATAGTCGAATCATTATTTTGTAAAATTGTTATTTGAATCTAATGTTGTTCAATTTTAAATATTTAATAAATAAATTAATTGTAAGAATTTTTAATTATAAAAAAAAATTATAAAATATTTTTTATGACATTTTATAAGAAATTTAAAACTAAAAAGCGAATCTGTTATTTAATTTTAATTTATTATTTTAAAAGTGATTATTAATTTTTTTAGATTAAATCAACAATATTAATTAACAATGGTTGGATATTAATTTTAATAAGAAATAATAAAATAAAAATTCTTAATTATTTGATATTGTTAGGGGGAAAAAACAATCGATGATATGTCTTAAGAATTGCATAATAAAGATCACTCATTACAGAGATTGCCTAATCAGGTAATTAACTCTCAATCTTGCTTGTTCTACATGATCAGTTATTTCTGCTTGTTCTGCTTGATCGATTATTTCTGTAATTTTTGCTTGTTCTATGTGATCAGTTATTTCTATTATTTCTATTATTTCTTTTATTTTGTTTTGCCTCTAGAAAAAGTATATAAACAATGTAATAATTAAGTAATAGAGAAAGAATGATGACTATCAGAAAAAATTAATAAAAAAATGTTCACTAATAAAAATTACTATATTTATCAAACTGTTCCCAACCAATTAAAATTTCCTCAAATCATTGAAACTCACCAAATCCATGCCTTTTTTCTGCTTATTACCCCTTATAAAACCCATAACTTCTGTATTAGAGAGTCATTAAGTCAAGGTTTTGTGACATATTAGTTTAAATTCTGATCCATAACAATATACAATATATTAAAAAAATAATTTATTTAATAAATTATTGTATAATATATAGTAATCAATATTTTATATTATAATAAAAAATAAAAAATTAACTTATTTTTTTTTAAAAAAAAAAATTCCATAATATTTAAAATGAAAATAATAATAAAATTTTAAGTCTAATAATAATAATTTTTTTAATAAAATCAATTAATAATATAAAAATTTTTTTAAAAAACCAAATTATTAAAACATTATACAGTATTATATTTGATAAAAGAAACATATAATTTAGCAAATAACAAAGTTAAAAATCAAATTAGAATAATAGATTTTCTATATACTATAAATATAATAATAATAGATTTTCTATAAATATAATAAAGTTATAGGGGAATTAATCGTGATCAAGGAGTTAAACAATAATAAACCTTTTTTATATTTTTTTAGAATATCCAAAAAAGGTAGAAACAGGTTTATTTTTGTGTCGTAACTAATCTATAAAAATAGTTTTAATTTTAAAAAATATATTTTGTAATAATTTTTCAAAAAATTGTTTTGTTAATAAGAATAATTTATTATAATTTTTCTTATTAATATTAAAAATTTGATTTCTAAAAAAATAAAATCTATTAATAAACATTTTTTTTACAACATAATAATCTGTTATAAAAAAACACAAATAACCTAATTGTTGGAAAAATTCTTCGTGTCAACGCACAATTAGAAGTAGCTAATTTAAGGCTTTTAACGTTCGAGGCAGTTTCAATTTGGTCAAGGCTTATACTTAAACTTATTTTTAGAATCCTTCATCACATTCAATTCTCTTAGGCAAATTCAGTTCATTCATTCACTCGCGAAGCACGAGTTACAAGTAAATTGCGCATGAAAAACATGAAGAGAGTTTATGTTTTTTTAACTACTTTATTTACATCTTCCGTCTCTAAATACTATCGAATTATACATGTGCCGAATGTTTTCCATCATTCGTGACAAAATAATAACGCAACATGTTACTCGATGCACACCTTACCGCATTCGCCCATAAGCTATAAATATAGGTAACTACAGTATTTTCGAAAGAAGACAGGAATTTTTAGACTCTGAAATATAATCCTAAAATTCGCGTTACATCATACGCGTATTGCATTTTTAAAATTAGTGAACGAAAAATTTATATTCAGCATTTTATCGCTTTTAAAGATAATTCGCCGTTTATTTTTACACAAATGCGAAAGTTCTCGTGATTCATAAATTTCAAAAATCAACATGGGAACACTTAAGTTATTTAAAATTGGAAAAAACTTTCTACAAAGTATATTATTAACAATTTTGTACACCAACTTCCAACAATTGAATATTTTTGAATATTTTGTTGTTATACATAATCCCCGTGTTGCGGATTTCACTTGATAGACCATGTAGTTAAGCAAAAATTTTATTACAATTTTGAGATATACAGAAACATTAATTTTTAATATTTTTTTTTTAATGCTATTAGATGTAAGTTATATGTACGTGTTTTTTGTATGTGTTTTTTGATGACAGAGAAAATCCATTTTTTCTGAAAAATATTCCCGACATCCGTCATAATAACATATGTATACTGAAGATAAAAGATAATACATTAGACTTTGAACTGATCAGTCTAATATTGATGTATTTTAGTTGAAGAATAAACTTACGCCGATTTTGATCATGCATTGTTTTGTGAATTTTTAGATTGCTTTTATGTTGAAAACTTTTTGAACAGTGAGGACATTCATGATAACCGGTATAACCGGGGTAAAATATCGAAAGTGTTTCTTGGACCATATCGAATGATTCTGTTAAATTTCAAGAGGATTAAATTATATCATTAAGTTGTGTTTTTTTAGTCAATTTATTTATTTATAGTTACGCAAATAGATGAATCACCTTTATAGAGATAATTGTCTTCAACAGAAAAAAAAGAGGATTTGTTATTTTTTCAGCTTGCTTGCTTGCTCCAAATATGAAGAAGATTACATTCGATAAAGTTTTCCGATTTATATATTATTTTAAAGTCATCAAAAATTCCATATTGTGTAATTAATCTTGAATCTTTAGTTGTTTATACGCTCGTGATAAGAACGGTTGTGTCCCACATTTTCTAAAATCCTTAAATCCTCATACGTGTACATATAAACTGGCTGATTTGACACATTATATTATTGTGCCACAAACACTATATGCATGATCAAAAATCATGAATGCTAGCCATATTGATCCAACTATTTCAGTCTATTTTGATTTAAGGTACACAGTTTATGAAATCATTTATGATAATCCGGTTTTTTGTTGAACTTGCATACATTAAGATTGATCATACGCACTCAAATCCTTGTATTCATGACAGATGTCCGATATCATTAGCTACCTTTTATTTTATATTTAGAAATATAATACTGCACTTTCAAGGCGTAGTTCATATGAAACTTGAATGTCATTTAAATCTTAAAAAATTAACAAAAAAGCAATCACGCCATTAGGATCTTGATCATTAGCGTATCTGAATAAATAAATATTGATTATACAATAATATTAACAACATTTGTTTTGCTATCGTTACATTTGATACTTATTTGCAACAAATGCAAGAATTTTGTCAATATGAATCATTAAATATATTTGTTTTGAGGTTAATTTGTCGATTCGTCGTTAATCGTGTAATATCCCATTGTGTATCTTTGGCGTCCCAAGAATGGATATTCGCGCGGCGCAATAATTTTCCAAGTATTTCAGGCATTATTTATTCTCTAAACATTATACGAATCAAGAATTCGCACTTACTTATTATAACAATATGGTTCCTTTTTTAGTCACAATAATAATAATTTTTTTTTTGTATGTTTTATGAATGCTGTTTGGACGGTATAAGAACTTATAAAACATCGTAAATTTAATCATCTTACACAAAACTGTTGCCGGATCCATTTCAAAGTCGATTTAGGGATTTGGCAATTAACGGTTACACTTTGAAAATTTAGTACGTGTTACAAAAAAATCAACAAAAAAACATCCCCACGCATACATTTTCAAATAAATAATAGATAATATGTCAGTATGAACCAAATATCTAATCCTGATTTGTAGTCGTGCAATAAAGTACAACATATACGCTAAATAATGCTTTTAAATCACATGGTGTATCGGCAACAGCCTAAGGATTAAAGGATCTAAGTCGTACGTATAGTATAGCCACTAAAATCATTAAAATCGGCATTTGAACACCTTAGCGTTTCCCATGTGTTATGCTTGTACAAAATCAAATCCTTCGATCGTTTTAGCAATTTAAACAAACGATCTCCCTCATGGTATTGGTGTCTTCTCGCGGCGACACGGCGTTTCGGATCTTGCGTAACGTCGGGTAGCGGTAAGAAGAGTAGAGGTGAACATTTTGGGTTAGATAAGGCGGAAAGGGCATGAATTTAATGAATTTATGTGGTTGCGGACAACTATTTGGAAGGAAAAATGTTTTTTATTTCTTTATTTTAGTGTCAGGAAAAACCTATTGTTACATGTAAGTTGCGTGATCATTTATAAAATCATTGATTACATCACGCGATTACAAAAATCAAAGAAATTAAAGAAATCATTGTCATTATCATCTCTCATAGTCGGTCCCTTCCTATGTACTGTATAGTAATATTAAAGTATTTAACAACCCTTATAAATTATAAATTTAATGTTACAATTTTGAAGGTGTCGAAGTATTTAATTATTACATACTGTATAATTTAAAGAAAATTTAACAAAAATAAAAATATTTTTATAATTAATAAAATAAAAAATTTTTAGAAATAATATGTTAAGGTTTATTATATTAATAATTTTACAGAAATAAACTAATTATATAAAATTGTTTAAAATAATATTAATATATATATATATACTGTATAACTTTAAATAATATTAGCTATTGGTTATACAGTGTATTAACAACAAAATTCTAAAATACAGAGGGTGGACAAAAGTTTATAGACAACTTTAAAATTAAAAATTAAATTAAATTAATAGAAAATTAAATAAATAAAAAATATATTTAAAATCTTTAAAAATTAAACTTTTAAATAAAAATTATGCAATAGTTTTTGAGAAAAAAAAATTTAAAAATTTTTTAAATTTCTTATTTAATGGCTACAATATGTAAAAAAAAAAAAAATTAAAATTTTTTAATATTTAATTATATATTTTTTTATTATTAATTTATTTTTTTTATTTTTTTTTCACCTAATCAGGCTGTATATTCAAGTTCACTCATAAAATATAAATGTGTATAGCTAGGTTAGAGCAATAGACTAGAATTAATTTACATAATATATAAAGATCATTAATATATAACTATAAACCCTGTTTAATAAAGTTTGGCATTTAATATCTGTTAGTATCAATATATATATATATTACTGATATAATCAAATATAAATAGCATATATTATGAGAAACTCTTTCTGCTGATTCTCTTGTCAACCCAAAAAACAGACATTCTCAAAAATATTTTTTATTTTTGATAATAAAATCTATACACTTTACTTAAATCATTACTTCCTGAAGGTTGGTACCTCTCCTATTTGTTTACTCTTCCTTCTTCAAAAAACTTTGGATATTTTAGCAACAAAATAAACAAAACTTTATCCATTTGATTTATGGCAAGAACAACTTACTGGGAAAAAGAAATCTGTTAAAAAATACCTTTCATGACTCTCTCCTTAGGTCTGGACTCTAGAAAGTGAAACCACTAGTGAATGCATTTTCTAAGCTCCATAAGAACCTAAGGTTCACTATAAGCGAACACCTTCTGCTAGAGGCAAGTAGATAAACTAATTGGTGCCTATCAAGCGAATGCAATTCCCAAGCTCCATAAAAACCTTGGGTCCATCATAAGATTCAAACTCTTGTGGCCCAGGTGAATGGATAAGTTGGTAGGAGTCTACCCACTTGGATGTATGATTTTTTTTTACCAGTTATACATGTCTGTTGTAGTACTTTCAAGTATGTAAAAATTTTATTGGTTTTTTCTGGGAAATTTTGCCTACCTCAGTTTGACCCTGAATATTTTGTTACACCAGAATTGCCAGTTGGTGATTGGCTAAGATCTTGGATTGGTTAATCGACATGTAAAAGAAATGTAAACAAGATACGTACCCATACATGAACCATGTCATATTACAGTATAACTGATGATGCAATTGGATAAAGTGAAAGAGCAAGGTGTCAAGATGTTTTTTTGATAAGAAATAATTTGAAGTCTTCCCTTTTCTCTCTTGTGCTGATTTTTTTTCTTCTCAAGATCAAAGAAGGTTTTTATTAGGCTAGTGATTGGTATTAATAGGTTTTTATTTTACCAGTACAAACTTTTCTCCTTCCCCTTTTATTTTTCTCTTTTTTCTTCTCAAAAAAATAAAATATTTTCACCTTAAAACCACAAAGGTTAAGCTGGAATAACAGTTCTGATGAAGGGCTGGCTTTGAGATTTTAGAATAACAAGTAACATTTTTCTTTAATTGAGCAACTTGTTCATCTCCCTTAATCACATCTAGAGACTATTGGTTGCTGACGAATGTGTCATATTTATTATAAGTTTAACTGGTAGTATATATATGAACGATATTATATATATCTTGTAATATCTGTACTATGGTAACTTAACCACAGAGTTGAAACTAATAAACTTGAGCTTTATGACCTGATTAAGTGAAAAAAAAAATAAAATAAAATAAATAGTATATATTATTGTAATAAAAAAAATAACTTTAAAATTTTATTTGTATTGTTAATTATATAAATCTAATAAATGATATAAACTTTTTTTACTATTAATTTCTAGAAAAATAAATTAATACTTATCATTCTTTTGACAATTTTTATTTAATTTTTTTTTTGACTTTATTTATTTTTTTTTTTTTTTAACGTAGGTAAACACCATTTCTTTATTATTTGTATATAACAAGGTATACATTATGGAAAGAAACAACATCTCTCATATACAATTGCAGTGAGTTAAATGCTAGCTTGCCTACAGTAATCACCTAACTTCTACTAGAAAAAATGTTTTAAACTAGTCTACTAATTAAGTGATGCCGAGCAGCTGTGAATACCTACTCAGAATTATGTGCAATAAATTTACGATAGTCAGAGATAAGATTATTAATACATTTTGAGTAAACGAGATTGCTTTGAATAAATGTTTCTGTAACGAGGGTATAAATGTCAATTATAGTACTGTCGGGGGCAGATGTTGAAGTATTATTACTAGGGAGTAAGCTATCTTTTTGTGTCCTTCTATTATTGGCGTTATCATTGTTGTTATTATTGTTAGACAGGAAGTTTGAACTGTTGGAAGCTATATTGTTGTTACTGTTGGTGCCGTTATTATTGTTGTTGTTTTTCTTTTTTTTGAGATTTCCATTCCACTTGATACCTGTAGTGGGAGAAGTGTTTGCTATACTGCATCGGGGTTTCCAAATGCAATTATAAGAGGATTTAAGAGCTTTGATGGATGCTCGAATCCATTTATGTATGTTAGATGTTGAGAAGATACCAGTTGTAATTCTACAAGCAAGTCCTAATACTTGATGTGCATTTGATAATGGGCTGTTGTTATTATCTGGGTGGAGAATAAGGTTAACGGAATCTATTATTTGCCTGATTTCTTTTTTTGCCAAAAAGCAACTAAAGACATGGAAGATATTTTCAGTCCGGAGGCTGCACCTTGGACAATAAGGATCTTTGTATAGTTCAGGATATAATTGATGGAGAAATTCTCGTGTTGGAAGAAAAGTATTAATAATATTAAAGTACTATATAAATTTTAATTAATATTATTTTATATATCATATACTATTGATTATAATATCACAGATATTATTTTAAAAAATAAGACCTGTGTATCTATAGCACAGTGGTTAGTGCTCCACAGGTCAGATCACAAGATACTGGTTTAACTTCAGGTGAAGGCGGTTGAATAGAATTAATATGGTATCTGGTACCATAACCAATTATATGCTATTTCTCATAAAAAGCCATTCACATGCCGATCCAATAAAATGTTGGGATTGTGATTTCCTGTTAAGGTGTCATGGCGTAACAATCATCTAGTTGGTACATAATGATTGTCGTGAAGTCGCTTCATATATAGGTTGTACAGGCCCCCTGTGTATGTTATATCCAGTGTTGTTACATTGTACTCCAGTAACCAACTGGAACAATGCTCCAGTTCAATGTTCCATTGCTCCAATGGTAAGCCAATGGATATTGTTCCATTTATAAAATAAGTCACATGATTTTAATATTCTTTATTTTCAAAAACTGCTATCTGCTTATATACAGATTTATTTGTTCATATTGCATTAAGCCGAAGTTTTTTTTAAACGATAAGCCGATATACCAAGGTAATAACGTGAATTTCATTTTATTGGTTTATTCTTAAATCC
>CAJVPV010002233.1:0-13512 GCA_910591835.1 Acaulospora morrowiae
TCTGGTAAGTTGTTGTATTGTTTTGGTATATAGAAGAGATACGAATTGTGATTAGTGTTTTATGTGTTATAGATCATTTGATGGAGGTAAACTGGTTGCGGTTTTTGTGTTGAAATTTGTGAATGAGGATTAGTAACTAGCCAGAAAATTATATGAAATCTAGCACTAGTTATTATTAGCAGAAAACAAAAAAAACTTTCAAAAAATAAAATGTTGCCTTTTGAGAATAGGATTGTTTTTGAGTTGAAGATAAGGAATGTGGTTGTTTTATAACAGTTATGTTTAGAGATGGTTTTCACATAGAAAATTTTCTTTTTATTTGTCTTCTCTGTTCCAAGTTATTGCCCAGTACCATTACCAGTCACTAGACCTCTTAGAGCAAACTTCATTGTTGGAAACCCCAGGGGCCAATCTTATCCTTGAAACCCTCACTGCTCTAAATCAGTCCTTCAATCTATGTCCCCTTCCAAAAAGACATATTCTGCTAGACAAAGTTCCTTGAAAGAAAGAAGCTTCCTAAAAAGGCAATTTTTTATAGATGAAGATGTTGTGGGAAAGAGTATTTTTTTAACAAAACTGTTTCTTAAAAACAAAAGTTAAAAATTTTATTATAATAATAATTAATCAAAAAAATGAAATAATTCTATAATTAGAAAACCTTTTTATTAAATTATATTAATATAAATTAATTGTACCATTTAAACAATTACAGTATATCAAATAAAAATAATATCTAAATTATACAAACAAAATTCAACAAGGCTATAAAATATAAACTATGTATAAAAAAAAACTATTTTAAATAAAATTCTATACTTATAAATAGACTTAAATATAGTTATGCTATAAAATAAAATTAATTTAATAGTAATCAAGCTTCTAGTATTTAAACTTATTAACAAAAAAACTTATATTTCTTTTATAAAAAATGTTAAATTATTTAAATTATTTTATATTATATAGACTTTTCTTATTTGTAACTTTTATTATTTTAAAAAATATTAAATAATATCAAAATTCTGAATTGATATAAAATAAACTTAAAATAAATTTAATATATGAATTGTAATTAAAAATCTTAACAATTTGATTCAATTTGATTATTAATTTTTATATTTATATTAAATTTAACATATAGGTTATAATTACTATTATTTTAATAATATTTTAAACCTTATACAAATTTATATAAGTTTATTTAATTTCAATTTTTGAAATATAGTTGTAATCCACTATATTAAATTTATAGTAAATTTAGTATTAACTTAATATCAAAATAGCATTATTAAAGTTTTAAATAAAGCTTACAATACAAATAACAAAAAATATAAAATTAATATATTGTTATACTTGATTTTTATCAATATTTTCACTATTCCTTGTTTAATTTTTACTAATATTTACTCTTAAAATATTGTCTATTTTAAAATAATCTTTATATTACTATAATACTATATTTTTTGTACTATTGTTGCTCTAGAATATTTCTTATTTTATTTATTTATCTTTACTTATTTATCTTTATTAAAATATTTATTTCTATATTAACATATATAGATAACTGTTATATATAATATTTTTTTTATATTTTTTTTATTTTATATAATTTATATTTATTTATTTTTGACCTGTGGGTCTATAGCACAATGGTTAGTGCTCCACAGGTCAGATCACAAGATATCAGTTCAACTCCATGTAAAGGCAGTTGAATAGAATTAATATGGTATCTGGTGCCGTAACCTGAAATGTGCTGTTTCTCATGGAAAGCCAATTCACATGCTAATCTAGCGAGTGTTGAGATTGTGACCTCCACAAAAGATGCAGTGGTGCAATGATTGTCCGGTTGGTGCTATAATAATCATTGGCTTAAAGGGGCACGACATGTTTGGATATACAGACTGGGTTGTATTCCATCCTAATCAATCCTTATTGACAATAAAGTTCCTTCTCTTCTGTAATCGGTTCTAGCCTAATTAGGTGAAGAAAACTCAGGAGTATCTCGAACCGGTTCTATTAACACACCCTGTCCAAACACAAGCATGAACTAATAGGTTAGATGGTTTAAAACTAGTGATAGGATTTTTACTTCTAGATAGGTTCCTCCCAAAAAACATGATCCATTTTAAGAGTGCATATTGTGTCGCTGGGTTTAATATAGGTGGCGGAGCTGGGTTAACTTAAATGGACCCTTGTAGCTTAATGTAGATTGAATATAACAACTCAATTAATAAATCATGTGCTGCACACACTGTTTACCTTAAAAAATATATATATATATATTTATTTATTTATTTATTGCCTCTAATTAGATTACAAATAGAAATATTTATTAATTCAACTTTTTTAGAGAACAGTAATACAATACATATGATATTATATTAAAACTAAACTAACACAATTTTGCAAAACACTTGTCAATAAGTTTAGATTTGTATGTGATTTTTGAATCCTTAATATCAAGACTAAGGATCCTAATGATTATTTTCAATTCTATATTTGATTCTTAAGTTTATATTAAATTTAATAGGTAGAATATACCCTATCATTATTTTTAATAGTGTTCCAAAACCTCATGCAATTCCCTGTGATTCTGTTTGATTCTAATTTTTGGAACCATAATCAAGATCACCATGTTTCCCACATGATTTAGCTATTTACTAACTATTTCATTACAAGGAAGTAGATTTATTAAGCTATTATTATGTAATATTAACTATCTTAGATTTTTTAAATCTTAACTCTTTAGATATGATCATGGAGAATAATAGAAATTGTTTCTTTTCAAGACTAGATATCAAAGACTATGTCTTGAAAGATTTTAGCCAGTCTATATTTAGACTGTCACTCCAATATGAACCTGTAATCCTAAGAGATAAAAAATTTTTATTTTTAAAGAAAAAAGAGATGAATAAAAAGAATAGTTTTTTTAAAAAGTTTGTTCTGGTAAATAAAAATCCTTCAATATCAACTTTGATTCATCAGGATAAATCCTTTATTATTATCTGCAGCTGGGCAAATTATTTAATTTCTACTATTTTATTACTGATCAAGAATGTTCAAGGTACTTATAACAAGTTTTATACCCATAAGGAATTATTGCTTGGAACAAGACTTATACTTTAGAAAATTAGTATATAATGCTTTCTTGGAATAATCAACAACAGAGGAAGCTTGTTACTGAATTGGGATAAGACTTCTTTTGATCTTAAAGATAAAAAACCAGTTCAAAAAGAAAGAGGAAGCACTATAGCATATCTTGTCAAAACGGACATTTTATTATCTTGTTCTTTTTACTATATTCAATGGTATTATTGGATTTATTGTTGTATAAGATGGGGCACATGAAAGTTATGTGTCTTGTTTATATTTTTTGCTATATGTAGATTAATCAGTTCAAATTTTTAGCCAATTATTATTTTGAAGTTCTGTAATTAAAAATTCAAAGTCAAACTAAAGTAGACAAAATTCTTTCAAAAAATCAAAAAAAAGTATACATGCTTAAAAGGATAGTAAGAAGACTTGAAAAAGATGAGAGAAGAGTTTCAAAAGCTTATGTCAATTTTTTTTGAAGTCTTTAATCTTTAGAGGAAGAGAAAAGTGTATTTTTTCTATAGGTTTTTTTTCTTAACAAAGTGAGTGTTCTTGCCTTAAACTTTGTAGGTAGGTTTTTCTTGTATTTACTCACTAAAATACAAGAAGTTTATATCAAAGAGAAAAGGAAACAAGAAGGGAGAGACTAAAACCTCTAGATATTAATGTTGTTAAAGAAAATGTATAGACTTTATTATAAAGAAATATAAAATTTCTTTGGAATATCTATTTTTTGTATTGGCAAGAAGATCAGCTTTTATATAACTTATATTTATTATATACTAAAATATTATAACTCAAATATACTGTATATATAAAGCCTTCAATTTTGTTTAGAAATTAATAAGATTAAATATTTATTTTATTAATAAATAATAAACAAATTACTATTGCTTTTTTTATTTAATCTTATAAATCTTAGAATTGTACTAATTTTGATACACTTTAAAAACTTTAGTATATCACATTGGTTCTTTCAAACAGAATATCTTTTTGCTATTAGTTCTTTATCTTTATTTTTCTTTTAAGATAGAAATAATATATAACAATATATATTATATATATTTCTATTTATTTGAAAATTTTAATTATAAACACTTTATAGATCTAACAACTAAACTTAATAAAATTACTACTTTGCTTCTTTTCTATACAAATATTAAAACAATTTAAAATATTTATATTTATAATAGCACTTTTAATAAACAATTTTATATATTGTATATAAAGATTATATATTTATTAATTCAAGTTCAAAATAGTTTAAAAATTTTTTACAAGTTAATAATAATATTATAAAAAATTTGCTTTCTTTATCAAATTCAAAATTTATTAATAATAGTACAATTAATTTAATCAAGATTAGAAAAAATATAATATAAAGATAAATAGTTAAAAACTATTATTTTTAAATTTCTTTTAATAAAAATATTATATTATATAATTGTAATATAAAATTATATATTATAAAAAAAACTTTGATATTGTTAAATTAATCTGAATTATAATATATATACTGTAACAATCAATTAATTTTTTTAAACAATATTAATAAACTTTTATTTAATTTTCTTTTATACTATTTTTTATATTACAAATTTTTCAAAAAATTTTATTTAAATCAAAATTTAATATTAACTTTAAACTGTTTCAAATTTAAATCTATTTAATTATTTTAATTATTAAATAAAAATTTTATATAATAGATAGGGTTCTTAATAATACCATTTCAATACTATCTTGATACTATTTCAATATTAGTTTGATATTTAAATTTATTATATATTGATACTATTTTGATACTAGTTTGATACCAGTTTGATACTTTTTAAAGCCTTAATAATAAATATATTGAACTTATAAATCTTAAGATTGAGAACAAAAATATTATAATTGAATAAATCATAAAAAAAGAATTTAAAAGATTATTACTATCTGATTTGAAAGATAAATTATTTATTCTACAAATGTTTTTAAATATCTATAATATCTCTTTTTATTAATTATATATATTTACTAATTTAATATTATTTTGAGCTAGTTAACAATTTACAAATTTATTTTAATATTTGACTATAAACTAATTTTAAAAAAAGAAAAACTTGTTGTTTTAATAAATAAAAATATTTTTAATATATTTAACAATATTGAATCAATATAATCTATCTTTTTTATAATAACAATTCTTAATATAATTGATTTTACACTTGGTAACTTACAAATTCTCTAAATAAAATTCAAGAAAACAAAACTTTAATCTTTAATAAAATACTTAAAATTCTTTACAAAGTTTAAATAAAAAAATTAATTATTATTATTATATTACTTTTTTTAAAATAAAATAAAAAAAACTAAAGCAATAATATCAAATTAAAATAATATACTTTATAATACAATTTTTTATAAAATATTTAATACTTTAGAAATTAATAATAATTTAATTAACAAAAAATTTTCACTTTTATAATTATTTCATTATTTTAAATAAATATTAATTATTTAATATTATTTATATATATTTATCTATTCAATAACAATTAATATTAATAAATAATTGAAATATGTTAGAATTAATTTATAACATATATAAAAATGATCTTTAATATAATAATTATAAACCCTTATTTAATAAAAGTTTTATATTTAATATCTATTTGTAATTAAAAAAATATCTAAGCAAGTTATAATATTAAATATTTTTATTAATATTGTTTAATTGTTTTTATTTAAGATATAATTTAAATCTAGAAACATTAATTATTATATTATTAATTTATAAGTTATTTTTATTTTATTATTATTTTATCATTATCATTATTTTATTATAATTTATTTTATCATTTTAATATTTATTTTATTTTTTTAAAACTATTTTTTTATTATTATGATCCTAAAAATTGAAATTAAATAGACTTGCATAGACTTACATAAGGTTCAAAACATTATTAAAAATAATAGTAGGTTATAATTCACATATTAAATTTAATTGAAATCTGAAAATTGAGAATTGAATTGAATCAAATCTTAGAATCCTTGGTTACTATATTAATGATATTTTATATAATAGTTTAATTATAATTTATTGTTATAATTTAATAATATAAACTTATATTTAAAAAGTAAATTCATATATTATTTAAGATTAATATAAAAAGTAAAAATTATATTATTAATTTAAATTATTTAATTGGTTAAATTATTTATATTAAAATATATTTATTTTAAAAAATTGATACAAGTGTATCATGATCCTTATACCAATTTAGTACTTTTTTGAAGCCATATATTTAATATATAAAACACAAAAAAAATTTTAATATTAATAATTTATATTTTTTAAAAAATTAATATTTAAATAAAAAAGAATGAGTTTTAAATATAATCATTATCCATAGTATGTAATTGATTGTACATTGTATTAGCTAGTTTTACTTCAAAAAAAATACTGAAATACAGATTTATTGTGTTGGTAGTTACTTTGTTAATTAAATTCAGATTTTTGATATAATCATTCTTTTTTTGTTAATTAATTTGAAAAGTTTTTATTTTTATTTTATTTTTATTTGGATACAAATATTGATATTTTTGTGGCAGATGCACAAATAATTTATTGATATCAAAACAACAGATGTTGGAACAAAAGTTACCATTATGAACATTTAGATATCTTTTATATAGTATACTAATTTCTTTATCAAAAGTGTTTCAAAGATAAGTTTCTATCTAAAGGTAATAAATGAAAAGATTTGAATATGTTAAACTTGAGTAATGGCTATAAGTTGCGACTTGGGATTCAACCAGAGCAAAGCAAAAACCAAATTCCCGTGGATTGCCAAGCCTTGGCGAATCTTTGTAATACTCAAAGATTTAGGTAAACAAAAAATTATTCGGAGAATTGACCTGGATACAAAGGGTTTGAAATAAAAGTCAAAGATAATAGATAATAAGGTATGTTCTTCACGTGCTGGTACGTTGAAGGAGCTTTACGAAAGAGAGACCCTTTCATAAAAGTTCCAACATTCTATTCGAATGCATAAATGTCATTTACACTTGTGCCATCATTCTGCCAGGAGTCACGTATTTTGGATGTGGTCAAAAAGGTTTATTTTTTTTTTGTTTGAATTTCTAACCCGGGAGCGAATGATTCTGTGGCACACAAAATATATAAATATTATCTACCTTAGGTGGATAATGGTAAAAGAAGTTATTGGCGAATTCTATAGATGGGCCAGCATTCGGAATGTGACTCCGAATAGTGCAGTATTGTTGTGTGAACAGTTTTGCTTGTTTGTATACGATTTTCTATCGTGGTTCATTTTTAATTTGCGGTCTATTATCAATCCCCAAAATCGTGATCGTAAGCATAATTTTTGATATTAATTTTCACATGTATGTGGATAAATTTCAAATATTTGGAAATATCCTAGAATTCTAGCATCGAGTCAATCCTCATCGCTATGAAACGCCTAATGGCGAGGATAAAAGTATTCGGAAAGACAGAAATGGTCGACATTATACGAAAGGAAAAAGAAGGAGATTGGATTGGTCTGTCTGTCGGGGAGGTAGAAGCGGCCAACGTTGTGCAAGAGAGAAAAAACTCGAAAAAATATATGCCGTACAGTATATTAATTGGACGACGTTACGATAGTCATGAATCGATCTTCGGAATCACAATCGGTTCATCTATCCTTCATCTTTTCTTTAGTTGAATTAACCTTCACGCATACCTTATTTGAAATTTGTTTATTAGAAAATAAATAAATAACCGATCTTTTACGTGCATCAATTTCAAGACATTTTGTTTTACAAAGAAGTTTGTCCAATAAAATCATTGAGCTTGTCACCACAACTATCTTTCGCATCTAGTTTTCAGTATGCACCAATATTCTCATTTGCATGCGTACAACACAAAATATTATATAACCTGGGTAAACACTACAGTATTATGTTCGTGCGTATTCGAGATAGAGTCTTCGTAACCAAGAGAGCAGTACAAAATGGGTTATCGTAACAAAAATTTGGATGCGAACTGTTTACTCGTATAACAATGATCGCCTGGGAAAATAAAAATTATTACATACGCAAATTCACTGAAAAGGTTAATGAGTATTGGTTTCTGTAAATTTAGTGGTCTGATAACGGTACAAATCGGCAGATTTGTTGATAAACATTTCCCTAACAGGGGTTATTTTAGGTGAGAAAAAGAACCATTATCAATGAAATTTTCGTATGTATGTACATACCAGCTCACTTGTATTATGCAACAGGATTAATTGGGACTGGAAAAATATAATGAAAACTGCTATATCCGTACCTTATCTTCCCAAACAGACTTATCAACTTGACATTTGACATTGCATTGCACCAAGCTAATCACCAAAAATGTGAGGCACGTGATCCTCCTGATAAGCGGTTGTGTACGACACACATTTGACTTTTTCCACGGTTTTATAAATCTAATTATCTCGTTTGTGGCTATGTGATTCTGTCACTTATTTCTCCTAGAGGTTTTTTTTTTTTTTTTGCAATTATCCGGAACAGGAATCAAGATCACTTTTGATATTATAAAATGTAAGTATTTAATTTAATGATCTTTCGGAAATAATCAGTTAAATCACTGCTTTCTCCTTTCCTTTTTTAATTAATAATGCACACGTATTCATTTTTTTTTTTACAAGTTATAATAAACATGGTTCCTCCCCTCCCACCCGAGAACGTCAAAGAAATATTTGAATATTTACAGGATGATTTGGGTTCATTATATTCCTGTATGTTTGTAAACAGACAGTGGGCTCAGGTGGCCGTAGAGATCTTATGGAGGGATACAATGAAATTCCGTGATCTTTGTTACTCCACTCAACATGTATTAAAAATACTTTCCACGCTAATTTCTTGTCTACCAAAAGAATCTAAGGATATATTGAGAGGTCGGGGGATAAAGATACCGATAACTGCAAGGCCCCCTTCTTTTGATTATGCCGGAATGTGTCGGTATCTTGAATTCACTCACATCAATAACATGATAGATTCCATGGTATCGTCCACCAAATTGCCCGATGGAAATAAAAAATGCAATAAGAAGTTAATACCCGGGACGATGGAATATTGCAAATCCGGGACGATGCATAAATACACAAAGTATCTCATAAAGCAAGAGCTCTACAAAATGTTCATTAGTCGATGTAGTACTTTGAAGAAACTTGAGTACCGGGATAAAGATATTCTACTCCCATGCTTCCGAAATGCCGAGATTTGTCTGTCAAATCTATGCGAATTACATTGCAACTCCTCATTACCATCCGGAACTTTTTATCAGATGTCATTGATTTGCAAGAACCTTGCGAAGATAATCATCGACGACTGCACTTCTGACAATGAGGGGTTGGCCACGCTGATCAAAGTTCAAAATAACCTAAAGTCTGTGAAAATAATCGTCAAAGGGAACGCTTTGTGTAAAGGAAAGTTGTTCAGTCCCGGTAGATTTAATAGGTATGATGTTAACTGTAGATATACAAATATAGCCGATGCCATCTCCTTTCAATCAAAAAGCCTAACCCATTTTCACATTGGAGGAAAATTATTAAAGGCCATACCCCCAGAAAATATTTCGTCTTTGGTTAACCTACAATCACTTTCCATCACATTTCATGACGACATTGAGAACATTCTAACGTGTTCAACTTTTCCAAAACTCAAAGTGCTGGAATTGAAATTGTTGCCCATGTTAGATCACCTGATTCAATTTATCTCAAGAACCGAGGGACACCTTGAGATCATTCACTTTGAGGTCCCCTGTGTCTATCCATTTTATCAAATTCCTCTGTTTAATCAGACGGTGGTGAAGTGCTGTCCGAACATAAGATATCTAAACACTTGGTTTTACGGTGAGGATGTGAGTGATTTCAAAAAGTTATTAATAGGGTGTCGGAACTTGGAAGCCATATCGATAGCGACCTATAGGTATGATGATGAAACTTACGAAGCACACATTAATGAATTCCTCGAGATCTTGGAGGTGTTGGAAATTGATTTAAAATTGAGATTAAAGCTTTGCAAGATTGAATTCTATTATTCGTGGGGAATCGATATAGATGTGTTGGAAGTGTTCTTGAGAAAGAGGAAAGAGAGAAACCAGGATTTAGAAAAACATCTTCAGCAACCCTTATTATCATTCTATTTTCACAATTCGTTTCTTAAATCTGACATTGATTTTTCCGAATACATGGAGTTGAAGTTTAAACAATTTAAAAAAGAATGTTTAATCAAAGATTTTGGGATTAAGAAATATGACGATTTTCGATAGGTCGTGTTTAAAGTGGGTGGCTATGGTTGGCGAAGGGTGCTGTGGATAAAAAAAAAAAAAAAAGGATAATTGAATTGAAAGAACACTAGAATTCATTTTAAAAATTTTCAAATTCTTTGCTATAGGCGAGTGCGTCAATTTTTCCGTTTTTTTTTCGTTAGCGAATTTTTAAATTTCTTATTATTTATTATCATAATTATTATTTTGATGGATTTCACAAACGAAAACTTGAAGATGTCCAGTGATTTATAAGTAAAAAATGGAACCCAGATTATTTCTGATGTCCGCGAAAGGATCGTCGGCGATCTCCGTACAATTGCGGTGAATACCATCTTTTTATACAAGTCATTGTATATCCAATCGTGCCTAAAAAATAAAATAAAAGACACACAGAAGAGATGAATATCACTTATGTACACAAACTTTTAAGGAAGTCTGATAAAGAAAAAACAATTCGGCATTACTTGGTTACTGTGACAATGTCAACTCTTTTCTCACTTTACTACATACTCCGGGCGGCAAAATCTGATTATTTTCCTTTTTTAAACTGCAATGCCAAATATGGTTTTATTGCTAGGGACGCATCTTCCCGTGATCAATTACGTATCAGGAAATTTCATCAGCTCGTGGTAAATAGTACTATGACATTGGACGAAATGCTACTTTTGACAGTTTCTCTTAAAAATTGTTGACAATTGAAATCCAACTGTCGATTTTTTATAAATAGGCACCCTTCGATTATTTACTGGGAATGCTTATTTACCGGTTAACTCATTAATTACGTAACGACCCTCATTATTTTTCGAAAAGAAGAAATAATGGCAACTTTAAAAAAAAAAAAAACAATTAAATTACGCACCAAGCGCCGAATATTAGCGTGTCCATTTTTGTCGCGATTCACACTTACTGTAAACACCATTGTTGTTGTTTTTAATTAATTTTCAGCAAATCGCGAAATTCCTAATTACCATAATTTATTAATTAAAAAATTCACGTGATAATACACATTAACATTTTTTAAAAATATGGCGCCAAAAAAACGATTTTATTAATTTATTTTATTTTACTTTACTTTATAAAATAATAATAACAATATACATATAAAAAATGTCTCTAATATTAAATAAATGGTATAATACTCAAGATATTATTAAAAAATTTTATTTATTTATTTATTTAAAGTATTATAAAATAATAATTACTGTTATAAATATTTTATTGATCTTATTAGTCAATTGTATTTGTATTGTACAGTATATATTGTATATAATATTTAATAAAATATTTTTTTATTCTTTATAATCTTAGAACAAAATATTAAATACATGATAGAAATTATAAATTTGTGAAATTAATTTTTTTTTTCAAATAATTTTATGAAAAATATTTAAGGATTATAAAGAATTCTTATAAATAAAAAAAATTTTTTTATTAAAATTTAAAAAAATAACAAATAAACTTAAAAATTAATATACAAAATCAAATTTAATAAAATATAGTAAAAGAATATAAAAAACTTTTTATTATTGATTTTAACTTATTGTTAATTATTTTATATTTTAATATAACATATTTTAATATTTTAAAAAAAATTTCAAAATACTATATATATATTATTTATAATAATATAATGATATAATAATATAAAAAGAATAAAAAAAAAACTCTCATCTGTTTACTACTACCATATATCACTGCATACAATACCCGGGGGAATATTTTACTAGGAGGGAGGTAGTATTAGTGGCAGGATATATCATTATTATAAAATTCAAAATAATATTGTCTTACTTATTATTATAATACTGGGTAGTAATCAATTATCAAGTAACAATTTTCTTGAATACTATCCAATATTATTAGTAAGGGGTAGTATTTGGAAGGAGATATTGTATGCAGTGGTATATGGTAATTTTTTGAAAATTTTCTTTTATGATAATTTTCTTAAAAGAAGTACTTTTTTTCCTCTTTTTAATATATTATTTATGCCATAAACTCAAAAACATAAAGACTTTAAAAACTATTGTTATAATAGAAAAAGATCTTTAGTCAAAGGTCAAATAAGTTTGGAAATCTTATTTGTTTTTTGGTTGTATGAATAAAGATCTATAACAATATTTTTTTTTAACTTTGTCTTTGTGTATTTCTTTCTTTACTACTATTATGATAATCCTTCATATTCTTTTCAATATTATTATTTTTTTTCTAAAAAATATATTCAAGTAAAGTTTTGGATTTTTCTATTTGTTTTAATTAAATTCTTCTAAATTACTTCAAAATAATATATTTTATTGTATCATATTAACAATATTGAAATTTTTTTCAAAATTAAAAATCAAAATCAATTTAACTCTTTCAAATAATCTATATAATTTTAATAATCAATCTAATTCTAATACTTCAATTCAACAAAAATTAAATCAATATTAACCTGTTAGAAATAACAACAATAATAATATTATATAAAGACATATTAAAAACTTATTAAATTAAAACTAATTTCCTAAAAATCTTTTATATTACTAAAAAAAATATTTTTAATCTTAACTTAGCTATTTATGAATTACTTTTGATATAGTATCACTTTTATAGTATAATATAACATTAAAAGTTATATATGCAATAGGCTAATATTAACTTAAATAAATGTTTAATATAATAACAGTACTAATTATTTAATAAATAAAGTCTTGCATTTTATGTTTATCTACAACAATATATATATATATATAATATAATATAATAAATTAAATATAAAACAATTATTAAAAAAAAAAAAACTCTCTTCTGATCACATCTGTTTTATTAAAAATTTTCCTTTTATGATAATTTTAAGCAAGAAAAAATATTTTACACTCTTTATCGCAAGTGAGCTTCAGCTTAAGAACTCAAGAACCTTCAATACAACTGGCGCAGTGGGATGGAACCTCTGGTCAAAGTCTATTCAAGTTTGAGAGTCTTGCTTATCTTTCGGTTGCATGAGGAAAGGCCTGTAGCAGTTCTCTTTTTTTCAGTTCTCTTGCATTCCTCCTTACTCTTATTATACAGTGGTGGCCATAAATAATGGGAATTGTAAATTTATTTTTATTTATTTAAAAAAAAATATTTATTACATAAAA
>CAJVPV010002234.1:0-13510 GCA_910591835.1 Acaulospora morrowiae
ATAAGAGATTATTAAACACCAACAACATTTTTCTTTATCACCCTCCTTCCTCACCTTTCTCCCTCTCCTCATCTATCTGAAACCCAGATTTACGCATATGCCAATATGGATTCAGCATGAAACTCATCTAATAATATTGCAATAATCCGGCACTTTTGCTGGATGACGTCCAATTGTTTATGAGTCACCCAAGAGAATTTATCTTGACATTGCAAGTAATCTATCTGTGCCATTTGTACGTGCGACATGAAATATCCTTGATCACCCAGACTCAGACATGTGGAAAGGACATCCTCGTGAATCATATTGTTTTTTAGAAGCGCCTTATGACTGTCATGACATGAATTAGAATTAGAGTGGGCCGGTGTATACGGAATGAATCACCGAAATCAAGAATTAATCTATAATTACCTGGCAATTCTCCTGTCCAAGCATTTCTCACACGAGTAAACTTGGAATTCCCAATATTTCTTTAACTTTTTCTTATCCATCTCCTCGCAGAATTGACATTTTTTTGCCAACACCACCAAGAAAATATATTGTTGCTCCGACATATCTTTCAATGGTGGTGACTTATACTGTGGATAGAACGTCTTCCTCGAATTCCTCCATATCTGCTGCGTCACCGTTGAACTTGATGACCACAGGAAGCTTCGAAGAGATCTACATACGGTAGAGAGGGCATATAAATCTTCAGGTGGAAGCTTCTCGCAGATTTCGGTGAGAATTTCGTCGGGTAGTGATAGTATAGGAGATGTTTGCGGAAACGATAAAAGTTTTTGAAGGTAAGTAATATTTAGGTTGTTGCTTTCCGAAATGTAAGTTTTTGGTTTTATTAAGTTCGCCTTGGTGCTTGTATGTACATTGGAAGAAGGAAGTGGCGGTGATACGGCGGTGCGTACAGTCATTGTGGCCAGTGATGAGAGTAGCGAGTAGATGGCTGATAGTTTTTTGTTCACCAGAAATCCTAGGTGTAGTCGGTTAAGAAAATACATTGTGCTTTTTAACAATTTAGACTGATCCGTCTGAAGGATTTGTTGTTATACCGAACTTGTATTTTGCATGAACGTACACAATCGAGTAAAGTAGCGCAATATTGCACAAAAGAATCAAGAACAAGTATGTAAATCGGGAATGGAACGAGTCGTTGTTTCAATGGAGAAATCAGCCAGAGATTATTTTTCAAAAAAAAAAAAAAAAAAATCTAAATAAATAAGGTTGAGACCAAAAAATTCAGGTAAATGAATAAGATAACCCAGTTCTTATATAGTATAGTTGATATCTTTTGTACAGACCAGTAATAATAGGTGATGGTTACCGGTAAACAGATGCAAACCTTAATGACGGCGGTGTATATGCTGAGTTACTACACCGCAATTGGCAAATGAGCAAAGATTGACCTGAAGGAAGACGCCGTAGGTGTGGGTTAGTTTTAAACTCGTGATGCTACAGAAGTGGTTAGCCGATAATTATTTATCGTACGTAAAGCACTGCAGGACAAAACACTACCGTGACTACGTATTCGATGCACGTAACATTCACAACAACACATATGCGATGACCCCATTGTTATTAACAATTTTAGAACAATAATTGTGAAAAACATTGGGCTATGGTTTTGTGTACATTTTACGGTACAGTACGTATACATATAAATCTTACGTTGATATGCTGTATGTGGTGAGACCAGTGAATGTCCGGTTGATTGAATTTCTCTCAGATTATTTTTCTTTGTCCTTATAGGAATGTTAAATGAGGTGTGAAGAGAACATACGTAGTAATTTAAATCAGATGAAAAATGTATAAGGTGACTAGTAGTGACCGATTGTATGATTGCACAGATTCTTTAGACGAAAAGATTGGATGTGTAGCAGCCCATAGGCAGTTATTTTCTAATTTGATATTTACAATAAGCGAGTGGTCGATTACTACGGAAACGATAGATTCGTTGTTTATATTAAGAGGGTTTGGACGGGAAACGATTCCAAATTATTTATATTTAAGTCTTTTTGGTTTTAAAAAAGTTGCACGGAAGTACATTTTCACCTTATATATCGTCAACATTTGTAAACAGGAATATGACAGGAGCAGCCATATAATTATTTTCACCACTAGAAAACATTACTCTAGGAAAAATTCCAAGATTTCAGGTATGTGAGCAACGTACCCTCATTAATAAACACCCGAAGCAAACGCAACGAGTATTTCTAAAAATAACATGATCACCCATGTTCCCCTTAAATTACGATTCAACTTACAGTATGCCTTTTAACGTGTGACACTTCCCTTCGTTAAGCAGCACATCACATCTCTCAACCGACCAACCGCCGTTGTGATCAGATATTCGCATGTACATGCATGCACAAAACGTTTCCCGCTACACTAGTGTCCTCATTGATTCCCTTTTTATCGGTTCTTGATCTTGTGTCTTGATTCTTTGGATGTGCATTTTGACAATATGTACTCACTGATTTTGATTATGCGTCTCTCTTCCGTGCAAATTTCCTGCATTTACAACTCGCGAAGAATCCATTATTATTGTCACTTATGTCCGAAACGCGTCACACATTAAATCATCATCTGTAAATCACGATTATAATTTAGGGAGTCTTTATCATTAATTACCTTTTTCCCGATGTTGGGAAATGATTGATCACCGGACATTCGTTTCTTAATTTGTATAATCCTACTTTTCCTATTCTAGTATATTTTATCCTTCATATTGATGTGAGACGATTCTTTGTAATAATAATAATAATAATAACAATATATCATTATCTTGAAAACGTATTCATGTGAAGATTACGTATAACATGTATGCTCCTCCTGGTTACTACACATTTGAGCCAAAGTAAGTTGTATTTTTTTTTTTACAGAACTTTCGCTTTTTACCGTTTCTTTCTTTCTTTACTTTGTTTGTTATATGTCATTCCATTTATGGTTTCATACTGTTAAGTTTTTCTTGTATATTTTTCTGTGACAAAACATGGTGTGTAAATACACAAGCTCAAGGGAAGCATCGGGCTGTGTACGACCATGCCATAATTGTGCGCGCTAATTATGTTTTATGTCTCTGACAATGAAAAAACAAAAACCTTTTATTTTGGTGTGAAATTTCGGTTATTAATAGCATGCTGAAATTACCTAACCTAAATTAATTAATTCTCTCTCAAAAAAGAATATTGGGTCATCATATGACTCTTAAGATATGTTGCACAATATCTCGGATTATGTAGACTTGGGGACTTTAGGAAATTATCATTTTGCGTGTAACCATGGCTTTCCAGTGCAACACACAGTTGCAATGGGCGATTGGGATTGGGATTATTTCTGAACCATCTGCCCCTGACCAACCATTATCATGACGTAGAACTATAATATACCATTCGTTAATTTGTAATTCTGATTACATACAGTCGCCACAGAAAGCAACGCCCGATAATCAATTCTTCTTAAGATGTGCAGTCAGTCATAAAGTATACTTACAGATTATATGTATCGAATCAATTTATCTTTCTATGTCATAACGCACATACGGTGTTCTGTATATCTCTTAAGGATCATGTCTTTGGTTCCCAAGTTAACTCCACATATCTGTTATATAAAATCCTTCTCAATTATTAACTTGTTTATAATAAACTGATGCATCCATCTTCAACGTTTAAAATTATCGAATTTACATATAAAAATAAATTTTTCAATTTATAATAAAATATCTAAACAACCAATAGTTTATAAAAAACTATTGTTTATTTATACTATGCGTACTTACATATCTACTGTAATTATAGGTTTGGTTTTCAATAAATTATCAATTAACCATTTAAAAAATTTCCGTTATTAATATCATGAAAATTGAATGGCAAAAAAAAACAAAAAAAAATTAAAAAACAAATTCATGTGCCAAAAATCAATTCAGTTCAAAAACCAATACGATGTAATATGGATAATTCTTTTTGGGATTTTTTTGACTTTATAATTGTACTTCTAGAATTTATATTGTATATGTATTGTTCAAAAAATAGGGATCAAAGAATCAGCCATATCTATTTATTTATCTAAAACTTTCAAGTTCATGTCATTAAAATAAAACATAACGAGAATAGTGAATTTGATAATCACAATGTTTATTATTTTAAGTTTATCAATTAAATAAAATATGAAAATTTTTTTTGTAAATAATGTATTTACAATTATAAATACGTATTTACTTAATATTAAAAAAAATAAAATTACGTAATATTAAATTATAATATACGGTATTAATAACTATAAAAGATAAATTGATAAAAAAATTTCATTTGAAAAGTATTAATAAATAAAGTAATACGTGTATTGTTTTGTTTTGAAAATGTTATTTAAATTAAATAACATAAATAATAAAATATTAGTTATATTTAAAGTTTATAGTTATATTATTTAATTTATAAGATAACTGAATATTTAAATTATTGAAAAGGTAATATATTTAAATAATTCAAGATTAAGAAATTCTTTAGACATATTAATTTTAACAAATTTGCTTATCATATCTCAATTTTAGTTTATACAATTCTTGAATAAGAAGAAAATGATAATAGAATATATATTTTCTAGTAAATACTTCAAAATATATTTTTTAATTAATATTTGCTATCAAATCTAGAATTATAATAATTAAGTGAAATTCAATTCAAACATTTTGTTAATATACAGTATATTTTAATTGGTTATTTTTATTAAAACATATTTACTTTAATTTAATTTAAAAGTTATTAATTAAAAATTTTTTATTTTTAAATATAAATTACTAATATAAATAAAATTTATTGAAATTAAAAAACTTTTTCCACAAAACCTCCAATTTTTTAAAAATTATCTTCTTTGATAATTTTGAGAAAACTCTCAAGAAACATATTATTTTTAAATATTAAAGCTCACAAAATCATAACTAAATACAAACAACTGTTTAGAAAGAAAAAATCTCTTGTTAATACATTTGTTACTAACAATTTCTTGCTTGTTTCTTTCTTTTTCTTCAAATAAATAAATTTTATAGCAAAAAAAGGAAGACACAAGCAATACAATTTACAATAAGCTTAAAGAAAAGTCAATATCAATCCTCATAGCTTCTAACCAGTTATATACAAAATTCTACACCTTCCTAGATACTAGAAGGATTATTGCTAATCAGATTTCACCTAATAAATTCAGCAATCTAGGCACTAGACAAAAAACAAGAAAACGTCAGACTTTTCAAAGGGGAATCTAAAAGAAAGGACTCCAAATAATAAATAACATCACAACAATCAATATTAATATTCCTAAGTTACACAACAAATTTTTTCAGATTGGGGAAAAACCAGATCCAGCTTACCCCCAGCAAGTGGTCGACATCACCAACATGTCAAGCAAATCAAACACATATTAATAAATAAACATGTCTAGTAACAAAACAAACATATCAACAACATAGTCACACTATTATTACAAACATATCATCAAATCAAACATGTCAATAATATAACAATAAAATATATTAGCAACAATAACTTCAACACATCAACCATATCAATGTATCAATATAAACACATAAATACATTTGAAGTAAATTATCAAAACATATGTCCAAATTTATTTTAACATATTTAAGCAATGGCCAAATCAAATTCTAATATAATTCCAAGCAACAAAATTCCAATATCAATAATAATACCCTATACAAATATCAACAATAATAATAATCTATTATTAGATATTATTCTAATAGATAGAATCCAATACTACATATCTATAATTTATCAAAATAGGAATTAAGAAATCACTTTAATAGATCCATTCAAATTAACAACAATTTCCTTGCTCAATAATTATCCAACAAAATAGCTTATTTCTACTATAAGTATTTCCAGATTAAAGTTCACAATTTCAGATCGAGTTCATAACTTTGGAGAATCATAAAAATTTTTCAATACAAGTTTCAATTCTTAAAGAGAAATAATTCCAGATCCTAAACAAATTCTTAGATTTTCACAATTCACTCCAAAAAACCTTCACAAATAATAGCCAACTTAGAAATAAGATTCTTTAGAAAATATTGGTAAAAGGTTAAAATTATTTGAAGCACATATTCAGGAACATGATTCAAATAAACAAAAACACACAAAAAAAAACAAAAACATTCACTCTTACAACATTCTATCAACTAGGAAAAACAAATTAACCACATATTTTACAGACATTACCTTCTAGCAAAATAGATTCATCTCTTAAGATTTTTAACAATCTTTTAAATTAACCGGACTCAAGAACAACCACCAATCAAAAATACCAGTTAACTAAAACTCCTAATCAATCAGAGTCTAGCCACTACTTAGGAATTCACCAATCAAACCTATCAAATGATTAAACAAGTTTTTCGACTTCTAATGAAATTTTCTAGCTACATAAAGTAATAATTGTTTTATGAATATTTATAGATAGTTTATGTATATTCAGGAATATTTAAATTTTCTATTTAACAACCAATCAATTACAACCATTAGCACAAGATCTACATAAAAATAATTAATCAATGTCTATCAACCTGAACTTTCTATTTTAAACAATATAGAAATGAATAATACTATCAAAACATATATCTATTAGGAGAAAGAAAACATCTTTAAGAAATCACCAACAACTTCAGCTTTGACATTTCCACTATTTTATTCACAACTATAAACTCCAATCAATCTAACAACTCTATTTTGTTTTCTTTATACTCTCTATTCCCTATTCCTTCAACTAAAACACACCAAAAACATGAAAGATATAAGAAACCAGTAAACAGAAGTTCTAACAGGAAAAAAATAAATATAGTCTACAAAAGACTATATATATATAAGGAGAACCTAATTTTGAAAAGTTCAGGGATAGAAGACTATAATATTATTATCAATATTGACAAACAAGAAAAAAACTCAAGCATTCCTAATAATCTTGTTAACAAACACTACTGAATTATCTAGTAGGCCTCTAAATTCTTTTCAATTAGAAACAATCCAAAAGAACTCATCAACCTCTTACTAAGTATCAACAGACAACCAAGAGATGAGGTTAAATAAAAACCTTATTTAGTTATATTTACTAGAATAGAAGCAAGTAACAGAGGCTTCTTTAGATTTAACAAAACAAAAAACTCAAAGAAGACTATCAAAAAGAATATAAGAAACTCGAAGGTTGATTTGAGAGAATTTATAAAGAAAAACACAAGATTTCAGAACTCAACAGAGAAGTCAGAAATAAGATTAAACTTTTGCTAAATATTAGCCTATTCATTGTATACTTGAGATATATCAATATTTTTGACCTTAATCCTTATCTTCTAATACAAATAATGAAATATGAATGTAACTACTTATGTTATCCCAAGGAGGACAGTAAACTAAACTATTATGAATTTCTTTAACTAAGCAAGAAAATGTTTCAGGACAATTTTCCAGAACTTCTCTCTTCTCCAAATCTTATCTTATCACAAATTAAAATCAAAATTCCACATGAAATTCCAATTTTAGATAGAAGTATCACAGCAAGCATAGCTAAATCACTTCACTTCTTTTACAAATTCAATTTATTATTAGACTCATACTTCATTATCCTTTCAGACTTATCCAATCTTCTTCAAAACATTTCCAAGAAAGTTTCATATTTGTTTTCAATCAAGAGAAAAAAAAACCTCAAAAACTTGGGTAACAAGATTAAAGAACTCAAAAGATTTTTCATTGTTTCATCCAAAATTCTTCTATCATACTTTGACCTCCTCCCATCCAAGATTTCCTTTTCTTTCTTCTCTGATCAATTAGAACCAGAATTCCATAGTATCTTCCCTCTTGACATATCTAAAAATAGCATTAGTGAAGCTATTAAAAACCTTAGATCCAAATACTACTGTACTTTAAATGTCTTTTTTCTAACTTTTTCAAATCCAAACAACATTTTTTCTATCAACAATTAATAAGTACTATTCAAAACTAGGAATTCAAATCCCTACTACAAACTCATATGATACTTAATTTCTAATCAAAATCCTAAGATCTGACTTTTGTTTCTCTTTTCTACTAGGTTCACATTGGGTTAACCTAGAAATATCTCAAATCAACAAGTCAAAACTTTCATAAAAATTGAGAGACATTGATTCAAGTCTTAATATTGGACAATTATCTCATAATAATAGCCAATTTAAAGAAAAAGTCAAAATACTTTACAACTTCTATAAGTTTCAAAGAATTTTAAAAGATTAGTTTGCTAACCCACAGGTAGTTCGGCCAGAAGATCCAGAGAAAATAAACAAAATTATATCAGATAAGGGTTTAATGACATTCGATTTTTCTTTAGTTGACAATAACATTCTTTTAACAATTATCTATTAACTACGTCAAACCTCATTTGTCAGACTTCCTAAATCCCTAATCATCAAAGAGACACTTCCAGAACTAAAGTTTGTTCTCATTTTATTCTTATGTTAACTTCTATAAGTGTAAATTTCATAGCAGTTAGTAATTTAATCAACACCAACTTAGCTAACAGTCAACCAAATCCAATCAATTTTACACCAAACTTAATACAAAACTTAATAACCTTCACAACCATCAACATTAAAGGTCTTAACAACCTTTTCAAATTTAAAGCTCTCATGAACCATATTTCAGATCAAACTATTTTATTCTATACCAAAACTAAACTTAAACAAAAAGACTACTATTCCAAAAATATCAATGGCAAATCAATAATCTATGACAATTCTAATACTATAGCAAAAAATGGAACAGCCCTTATTATTAAATAAAATCTTATCTCCTATGTATATCAAATTATCAACATCTCTGAATATTGTATTACCATCTTGCTCAAGTTCAAAAAAAGCATTAACATTCTTGTCTCAACAATATACCTACCATATAACAATTTTGAAAGAAGAACAGCAGTCAAGCAGATTCTCCAAATAATCAAAGTTACAGTAAGCAACAAATTTTATTATATAATTATAGAAGACTTTAATACCTATTTCAAAATAGTTTCTCAATCAATGTCCCTATATTTTCATACAAACAACATCTTTACAAACATCTATACAATTATATTAACCTAGGGCAACACTTTAATGAAAGAGTCTTTATCTTCATCACTCTTACTAGCATCTCCTGAATTGATCAAACATAACTTACAAGAGATCTAGCTTCCAAAACAGTATGGTATAAGATTCAAGAATATGACTATATTCCAACTGATCATCACATCATAACATCAAATTAGATTACTTTGAGTTCAAAAAAACCAAACCTGCATATAAATTTGAAATTAACAAGACACCAAGTGAAAACTTTCAAAAATTCATTCAAGATATTGAATCATGAACAAGTTTACTTTCATTATCCAGCTGGGATAAACTCTATAATCATATTAAAAACTCTATGGACAAATACATCAAAAAAGTGGAAGTCAAAACAATTCCTAAAGATTCTTGCTTTAAGGCAGAAAAGAAGCTAAAAATTCAAATAAAAAAGATTAACACTACTATCTCTAAGCTTAAAAACAATTGTATAATAATACAATTTTCAGGACAAGAGTTATATAACCTCTATAACACAACTAATAATAACTCAAATGTATCTTTCCAGGATTTAAAAAAACTTAAAAAACTATTAATCTGAGAAGCCCTAGCCCAGGCCCAACAAGAATTACTAAAAAAATTTTGGCTAAACCAGGAAAAAACTGTTGAAAACTTTTATAGCAAGCCCAGAAGCTATATCAAGAAGATCCTGGGTTCCTTAAAATCCAAAATTAACCTTACCAAAATAATGAATAACAATGATTAACTTGAAAAAGATCCTATTACAGTTCAAAAAACTATCAACAAATACTTTCAAAATATTATGTATAAAGGACACTTCAGTCTAGAAGACTTTTCAAACTGACAAGACAAATACCTCACCAAACCAGTCAATCAAGCTGTTTATAATCAAGTATTTCTTTCCTTTAATAACTACTCTGTCAATGAAGCCATATACAACTTATTCAAAGAAAAAGCTCCAGAAAAATCTGAAATCAGCTATGACATAATCAAAATTCTCAAAGGCAAAATCACAAATCATTTTATATTAATCTTTAATCAAATACTATTCTCTTTTGAAGTTACACATCTTTGAAAACAAACATTAATTATATTGATATCAAAAAAACTAATATGAAGCTATAGGCTCAATAACACCAGATCAATCTTATTAGTTGACTCTGTAAGAAAGATCTTTACAGGAATAATTAACAAAAAACTCTTAAACATTCTTAAATCAAATCCAATTTTATCTAAATACAACCATATAAGACTTCCAGGCCAAAGCATACTTGAACCTCTAACTATTGTCAAATCAGTCATTCAAGCTGCAAATATTAACAACAAAGAATTTTGGTTCACCTCTCTTAATATTGCCAATGCATTTGACTCTGCATCAATACTAGTTATCAGAAAATCCATGGAAAGAATTAGGTGTCTTCTATTACTTACCAATCTCTTTATCAACCTATTTATAAATTGAAAAGTATCAATTAACTCTTTTTTTGGATCCACAAAATCCTTTCTAGTTAACAATGACATAGAATAAGGAGAAACTATCTCACCAATAATCTGGGTCATTTTCTACAACCTCCTTATCTCCAAGTTAACCAAACACAAACCAATACAAGATTTTATGACTCCAAATACTTTTGCCTATATGAACGATCTTATTCTAATCACTGATTCCAAGGCCAAAATGAAAGCTCTTCTTGAAACCACCAACCAATTTTTCCAAATCAATAGTATTACATACAATAAAGACAAAACTAAAGTCATTAACAACATTAAAGTCAAATGAGACAGCTCTAGAATAATCAACTTTGAAAATTATCCAGTGCATGTACTAAAACTATATGAAAGCATTAAATATCTTGAAACATTTATATCTTCACAAAATTTTCTCAAATCCAATAGAAAAATATCTAATCAAGTAATTTGTCAAATTTTAAAAGAACTATCCAAATATCAATGGAAGGAAGAAATCAAACAATGTTTTTGTGAATGGGTAATCTTGAGGAAATTTGAATACTTTTTATCCATATCCTTTCTAAACAGCAGTCTGCTTAACTCAATTCAAACAAAAATCATCAAACTCATCAAAACCATATACAAAATCTCATTCAAATGCTCCAACTCTATAATAATCAGTTATGGTGGCCTGAATATACTACTTCTTGAAGAAAAACAAAAATATAGCCTTATCAACAACCTAATAATTAAACTAGTCACATTTTCTATTAAAAAATACATAATGCAAACTATTCAATCCATTCAGAAAAAAAAGGCAATATGGTTCTGTCCAATTTGTAAGCCAAACAAATTCAATCAAGACAACTGAATTCCATATGCGGCCAAAACTGCAAATAACCTAAAAATCCAGATCTGTTCTTTAAACAGTTCCTTCTACCTTGAAAATGCTTATAACAGTATTGGTCTTCTTTTCAAAAACATGTCACCTCAACTCAAAAAATCAGCAATAAAAATGTCAAATACTCTCAATATTAAATTCACTACTCAACTTTACAATTCAACAATTCCCTCAAACTATCTTGATTACAAATTATCTTCTATACTGGCATTGTATGGTGTGGACCAAAACCATTTTGATTCAAAAACTTCAATAACAACAACAATCTCTTGAAATCTCATAGGTCCATTCCAAATTCAAAACCATTTTTTTGATTTTTTCACAACACCAACTCTTTTATCAAAACATATAGAAGATATTCAAACATATATGAGAACATATTTCTAAAAGGCAGATATTATATAATAAACTCTAGCAACAATTTCATTAAGTGCCATAGCTGTTCTCTAGGCTGACTTTTCAACAACTTCTGTTTATTAATCTTCTCTAGTACTAATACTTTTTTACTTTGAATAATTAACAAAATCTTATCCAACTCCAAGCATCACCTGTGCAATATTATAGAAGAACTAGCAATTTATCCATTTAAAGATGAACACACTTTCCATTTAGTAAATATTACATCTGCTTCACTACTTCTCTTACCACTTCAAGCAATTGGCCTTTGCAATTCATATTATATTTAACTTGTTAAACAAGATGTAATGATTAATAATACCAAAATTATAATAACAAATCCAGAATTATCAATGGGTAACATGCTTCATATCATTTATAAGATCTTGCAATGGTGTCCTATCCAGTATACTATTGAAATTAGAAACAACAAAAACATTATTCAAACACCCCTTAGTTTTCCTAGAAAATGAACAAAAATTAACTTTGCCACCTTAATATCAAGAATCAAACATATGGCAATATAAAAATCTATTAATCTCAATTTCATCAAACCTAAATCCAATCCAAGGACTATTAACAATATACAATGAAACAATTCACCTCTATATTTTGCAAAAAACCCTATTATAAATCACACAAATTTGAGAAGTTGTTCAAAATAGTGCAAGAAAATCTTTAGTATTATCAGATTCTACATAATATGCAAGAGCTTCTCTGTATTTAAAATACTTAATCAATTTCACAATACTATTAATCTCAAAATAATCAACTTATTTAACAAATATATAAAAAAACTCCATAATGACAGTTACAGTGATCTGATAGTATTCAGAATCAAATTACTTTTGGGTATCCTTCCTATATAAGAATATCTCCACAACCTATACTCTGAATACTATAAGAACCCATACTATCCCAGATGCAGTTTTTGATTGGAAACCATCTTTCACATTTTCAACTGCTTTGAAGCAAAAGAATGAAGTCAAGCAAATTATCAGCTCAATTAATACAATTCTCTATCCAGACAACAGGAACCATCCAATATTCAATACACAACAAATAGTAAAATTAGCATACGGAATCACTGCAAATATATATTCTACAGCCAACATTCACAACTGGATCAAAGCATTCACTGAAGCTCTCACAATATTCTACAACCTCATGTGCTATAGCATAGCAAATACTTCACTATCCACTGGCATCAAATGGATTAAAACAATAAAAACAAATAGTAACAAAGTTAACAATAATAGCAAAAATAATCACAATTCCAATGCAAGCACTTCAAAAATCAACTTCACTTCTCATATTAACACTAGTTCAAATCTTCAAAACAGCAATACAACAGTTGATATCCCTACATTAGTTGCAAAAACATTTATCCAAAACAATCTTAACTTTTCATCATATATTTCTAATTTTATTTCAAATTATTATAATTTTATTTTTCAAAATAGCTCTGAATAGACATACATAACTGCTTGGCATCATTTGATTAATATATCAGTTTTAAAATATCTTTTTTAGTAAAAGTTAAATGATTATTGTAGGTAGGCTAGCATTAAACTCACTACAAATTGAATGTGAGAAATGTTGTTTCTTTCCAAATGTATACCTTGTAATATATAAATAAATAAAGAAATAGTGTTTACCTACTCAAAAAAAAA
>CAJVPV010002235.1:0-13510 GCA_910591835.1 Acaulospora morrowiae
TTCTTAATATAATGGCTATAAACTCTCGTTTAATAAAAGTCTCGCATTTAATGCCTGTTTGCGATTAAAAAAAAAAAAAAAATAAAATAAAATTATATATATACAATTTTCAAAGAATTAATAAAATTATATATATTATTTTGGTTTATTTTTTATTTTATTTATTTATATTGAAAAAATATCTATATATAAAAAATCTTTTTTCTAGAAAAATAACAGAGCTATCTAGTTTTTCTTATATTTAATAAAGTTTTTTTTTATTAATAATAAATAATATCTTGTTTATAATATAAAAAGTTATATATACAGTTCTTCTTAATAAATAAAGAACTACTTAAGAATTATTATAATTAAATAGAAATAGTTGTCATATATTAAACTTTTTATTTTATCAATAAAAATAACTATTATTAATTAAGTAAACTTGTTTCTTATAATTAATTATATATATGGTTAAATTTTTATTAAATATAAATAAACTTTTATTATTATATTTAATGATTTTTTTCTGAATAAAAATTTTTTAATTTTTTTGTTAAAATTTTGACACCCATATGATTTTTATAATCACTATTTTAACAAGCAATTTTATATTAATAAATTTTGTTTTGCATATGTTAAAGTATTTAAATATTAAGTTTCATAAATTTTTATTTGATAAAATATAAAAAAAAAATTATTTTAACAAAAATTATAAATTTAATATTAAATATTTATTTATATTTAATAAAAACTTTATAGTATATGTATTTTATATTGAATAATAACTTTATTTAGTATATAAAAGTAAGTTTTAATACAAAAAAAATTTTTTTTACATGTAACTACTATTAGTAATTAATTAAAATTAATTAATAATTATAATTAAATATAAAAATTTAATATTTTGTTATTTTAAAAAATTATGCATTTTATTAAATAAAACTTTAAATATTAGGCTAAAACTTATGAAACTTTATATTTAAATACTTTAACATATGCTGAACAAAATTTATTAATATCAAATTGCTTATTAAAACAATAATTATAAAAATTGTATAGGTGTCAAAATTTTAACAAAAAAATTAAAAATTTTCATTCAGAAAAAAATTATTAAATGTAATAATAAAAGTTTATTCAAGTTTAATAAAAATTTAAACATATATAGAATTTATTATGAGAAACAAGTTTACTTAATACATAAAAGTTGATTTTATTAATAAAATAAAAAGTTTAATATATAACAACTATTTTTATTTAATTATAATAATTTTAAGTAGTTCTTTGGGGACTGTATATAATATATAGATATAATAAATAAATGTTATATATAAAAAAAAATCAAAAATACATTTTTATTTTATAACTTTTTAAAATAATTTTACTCAAGATTACTTTGATTTAATGTTTTGATTTTTATAAAAAACAATTTTAGCATACAATATTACTTTTAAATAAGATTTTTACTTTTTTTAAAAACAAAACAAAACAATTAAATAATAAATTAAATAATAATATAATAATTGCAAAAAAAATTTATTTGCAATTGTTTTTCTTTATGGATTTACTATATACTGTATACACAAATATATAGTATATAATATAAATTAATTTTAATTTTTGACATACTCATTTATTTTAAAGAAAAAAAAAAAAGTATGGCAAGCACAAGATAATTAAATTTTATTTATACAAGTTATCATTTTCTGTACATTGTTGACATAGAAAATATGAAGATGTATGTGATACCTTTACAAAAGAAAATTGATTAAATAAAATATAAGTGTGCATATTTTTTAGATGCATATATTATATGATATTTTTATATATAAAAAAATAGATTACTAATAAATTACAAATCATATTTATAAATATATTGTATATTTAATATACAGTATGTATGTTAAATTAAATAATAATAATTGTTAAGTTACAGTATTTCTTTTAACTCTTTGAATCGGAATAAAAATGAAATCTTAAGAAACATGACAATCCACTAATTAATATTGGTTATTAATATTCCTTAATTAAAATAATTTTATTAACCATCGCAACTTCACCTCAGTAAATTTGAACCTCTAAGGATATTATGATTCTTCTATTGTACAATTTTCTCAATTAAAAACATATTAAATTATGCTCGGTGATAAAATTATAAAAATATACGGCCTACAAATGATGATTAAACAAAATATACATACACTGCATATTTTTGTATTAAGATTAAATGAGTATCAAATTATGAAGAATGCCGTAAATTCATTACACATGGTGGAATATCAAGATTATTAATAAATTAATTAATCAATATAATAGAATACGATCCGAGGAACATTAAAAACTAATATTGCAGTATGTATGATATGAAGGAACAGGGGAAAGCATATTATCATCTTCCCTCTCCAAAAACACCATAATGATATTGCTCATCGTCATCATCTTGCAACAACATTTCGTATCTACCTTTTTTCGTGCGTGCGGTTTCGACCGACAGGGTACTCCGTCGTTCCATAATGACGGGGGCTCCACCGGTTTCACCCTCCCAAGGAAGCATAATTTCCTGTCTTCGTCGCTTTCCGCCAAAATGATCGATATTAACTTCAAACCCATTTTCACCCCACCAATAAACGATCAAACTTATTATGCTGATGGCCACCACAACTCCAAACATAACTCTCGGACCACCGGCGGTATCGTACAGCAAACCGCCAATCAAACTTCCAAATCCTGTACCGATTCCAGCATACAAGGCTGTCATCACACCTTGAGAAAATGAAATGAGATTGCTCGGTGCATTGTTTGAGATATGCATGACACCGGATGCCCAAAGAGCAGAAAAACCGATTCCGTTAAGAAATTGTACTAGAAGTGCCATCACGTATGAGAATGTATTTTCTTTTAGAAATATGTACGTGGTGCATCGAATAATGGTCACTATGTGGGCCAGCGAAACCAAGGATACGATTCCAAATCGAGAGATTAACTAATCAAATATTATGAAAAATAATATGAGCCGCATGACAAACCAAGGAAGAAAGAGAAATGTTTATTCGAAGAATTGTGCTTACATCTTTTGAGTAAAAGAAAAATAGCAATTCCGTGGAGGCACTAAATAAACCCGTTAATCCCAAAACCGTTGAACTGGCTTTCAATTCTTGACTAAGGAAAAGTAGTAAGAAAGAATTACTCATGGAAAGTGCTGTTCCCATAAGCAACATGACCGCCAACAATGTTGCCACCGAAGGGTTCCGGAGCAACGTTTTTATCGCCGCAATTGGATTGGTTGAAAGAGATGCGGTGGTTAGATTTGGAGCAGTTGGAGCAAATGCCAAGATATCTAGATCAGGCACCGAAACCGCATCATCATCGTTGTCTTCGTCAAACACCGAAGAATCCTCACCGTCCGATTCCTCAATGTGATCTAAATTGTTAATAGCCTCTGTGTCATAATCTCTATATTTCCTGACAGCATCCCTGGAACTTGATGCCGCAGGTTCATCTTGATCCTCGAGATCAACTAATGGTTTAAAGGCAATATCCTTGGAACGTATGGGTAATTCATCGGAATCTTTGTCCGGGTTAAAGTCAGTTAACAGAGTGCTTATTACAAACAACAAAGAGGTGGCCAAGAAGAAGAAGAATATGATGTTGATGTCCTTCACGGCACTCCACAACAGACCAACTCCTAATGTGCTCGCGCCATATGAAAATGATCCCCAAAGTCGTTGTTGACCTTTCATATCAAAGAAATTAGATTGTTATAACAAGTTTTTTGATATGTTGGCAAATCAATCGAAACCTACCATAAAGTTCCTTCTTGTCACCAAGAATTTTTATCACACCACTATCAACCAGTGCATTAACGGGTATCCCGAAAAAGGCGAACCATATGGCCGTGAATAATACACAACTCATCATGAAGCCTCCGCTGCTTTCTTCCGCAGCAAAACTTGGCAAGAACATCTGACTAAGAACACCCAAGGTCGCCAGACAGTAAATAACAACAATGATTTGTCGGTGCGTTTGATATCTATCAGCCAGTCCGGTCCAAAGGGGGCAGCTTATGGCAGAAATGAAGGGCGCGAGTGAAAATACAATTCCAATCTGCGTCGATGTCAACTTCAAAGAAGCGTTATAAAAAATCGGAAGGTACGGTATTACCGAACCCATGCCTGCGCATAAAAAGATATACAATAATTTTGGAAAGATAAAGGGGATTGAAGAAACTTTTGAAAGTATCTTTGTTGGAAAAAAATTCCGTTGCCATGGATAGCCAAAACTTGTTTCGCGCTGAAAGACCGTTGAACTTTTCCGAAATATCTTAGAAAGCCAATTTGGAGGTGCAAATTGAAGTGTGGTAGACGATTGGTTTCGTTTAGGCCGAGACCTTTTTGATTTATGGTTAGCAAGCATTTTTTTTTAAAACTGATATAGATGCGAGGCTGCTTTTTTAAGCTATTCAGTCAAAATTTGCGCACGTATGTTTTTGTACCACTTTGATCGCATAACACACGTACAAAGATTTTAGATTAAACAAATACGGTATCAAGAGAGATATTATTTGTTCCGGAAGGCTTAATCGAAAACAAAATAAGATTTGTATGTTTTAATTTGCCAATGATTTTATCTTCTCTTGCCTAACTTAATTATATCAAGTTCGCAGTAGATATGAGCCTAGAATTCATATAATAATTTAAGGTGCGCAGTCCTTTGCGACCCACGTGGGTCTCCGTGACCAGTATATCGTATATGAACAGCGCATATATGATCTATACGGTCAATATACCGGAGCAGTCATTCCGGAGGAAAGTAAACCTCCAATCGGCAGGGATTAATTTAATTATCTATACTGGCAATGATAAAAAGGAACCGAATTGTTTGTTTTTGTTTTCGCGTAACAACCGTTCTCGCAGCATATACAGGACATACCAGAAGATCCCGTTGTTTCCCATAAAGGTCATGTGCGATACGAATTAGATTTCTGGCTTTTTTTTCTAATTTGATGTTTGTTATACATCACACATCACACACACCGCTCTTTTACGGGGTGAGTTACGAAAAAAAAAAACTTGTTTGAAAATTTAGAACTGCATTCTCTTTCCCATCACCGCTCGAACAAGATTGTTGTAGCAAACACGTGTAAATCATGATTTAAGTAATTGATTGCAAGATTAAAGTTTAGTGAAAGACAAGCATTTCTACCTGTTCGCCGATTTTTATCTACCCCACGATCAGAGTCTTTAAATAAACATTCAAACCCTTTGCAAATGCTATTGTCATCATGGTGACTATAGTAAAAAAAAAGATTATGTTTCCATTGTTAAAACGGTTGTTTGACCGATGAAACACTTCGGTTTATATGTTATCGCGATTACACGCCTCGCCACTTTTCCTTATAATGAGTTAAATTTTCAGGTCAAGCTAATTGTTAATTCTTATGTAATTCCTCATTGTTCAAATGACCTCCACGCTCGCATGTCAGACTATTATCTCCACACGATGCACACTTGCATATAAAGTCCTTCTCAGAACCTTTCGACGAAATTTTTTAAAAAAGACTTTTGATTGGTCTAAATTAATTTATCACAAATAAACAAATTCACCCCAATTTAGTTTATAAACGATGCATGATTTTATCATCAAATTACGACAAGCGTTAAAAACTTCCCAAAAAGAACATTTATTTTCAAGAGACTGTTGGAAATTGATTGACCACGCGATTTTGCTAACCTCTCAGGTCACCATCTTAACCGTAAATTTTTTAACCTATCATATATTCGGTCCACGGAAACCCTCATGGCCAATTCAATTGACCTTGATGTGCGCCGCAATGAGAGCCCTTACCGAGCACACACATCTCGCCGACGTGGACAAACTACGGAAATTCGTGAATGTCCTCTTTTCCCTGGTCCCATCTGACATCATAATAACACCCGTTTCATTTAGAGTTTCAAATAGATCCCTACCGGGCATACTTAAAGAGCTAGAAGATCTAGAATCTGGCGACGGGGAGATTAGCGGAGAATGGATTGTACCCAAAGATTTGTGGATAAAGATTAACGATGAATATCGTCTGAAAGCCTCTATCCACCGTCACCTTTATACTGATCAAGACGGTACAAAGTGGTCTAAAGAAAAAGTAATTTTGTATATACACGGTGGTGCTTACTATCTCATGTCAGCGAAGACGCACCGAGATTTGAATTATCGACTGTCCAAGACCACGGAAAGAAGGGTTTTTGGTTTGTACCCGCCAAAAGAAATTTTTGGCAATCACATGATACACATGATACTCACGTGAAGAATTTTATAAATCAGCAATAAATTACCGACTGGCACCAGAGGGTCCGTTTCCATGCGGACTCCATGATACAGTGCATTCATTCCTATACTTGACCGATCCAAACGGTTTGGCTATTCAACCTCATAATGTTGTCGTGGCCGGAGACTGTGCTGGCGGTGGACTAGGTAAATCCTCCTATTACAAACATTTTCATTATAAATGTATGGTATGTTGTCGTTGGAATTAAATTTAAAATTTTGTTTGCAAAAAAATCAACAGTTTTAGCAATGCTCTATTACCTTCGTGATAATGGAATGCCCTTACCAGGAGGTGTCGTGTTATTTTCCGTAAGTCGGTTGACCTATGTTTGTTAAGTGCAACGCGAATTATTTTCGAATGCTCAAAAAACATTGCGCGCGAAATGATAGCCATGGGTCGACTTGACTATGTCATGCGCGAGTTGGGACCAGAATCAATCCTACGATTTCTTGTTCAATCTGAAAGAGAATGACAAAATACATCCTGTAAAACTCTATCTGAATCCCTACGAAGAGCGATCGAATTTGGTCAACCATCCCTACGTGTCCCCTTTATTTGGTGATTTGCATGATCTACCTCCGATATTGATTCAATGTGGTGATTCGGAAGTGTTAAGAGATGAAATTTATTTGCTGGCTCACAAAGCTTCCCAAACTGGAACTACATTTGTTCAGCACGAGGTTTACGGAGGTGAGTTGATTTTTTGTGCCTTTCCTTAATTCATATTTCTATGGTATCTTATCCTTCCCAACCTCTCGTATGATTTCTCAAAAATAAAGATATGGTTCACGTATTTCAACTGTTCAATTACTTGGAATCATCCGTGAAAGCCATGGATTCCGTCGGATCCTTTGTCCGCATGGTCATACCGATCCACCAACGAAGTACACTATTCACGCATACAAATAAAAGGTATACACCATCCGAACTAAAATTGTCATCACCATCTGAATCGTTAATGCCCACGGGTCCGCACAAGTGGTCGTTCGCGAACCAAATACCAGTGAGATGCGACAAATCAACTTGCACCAAAGAAGATCAAATAATATTTGATAAAGCACCTTTGTTGATGTATAATTCACACTTCACCTCGGTTCCTCTGAAAACATCCGTTGACGTGTGGCCATCTCAACAACCTGAGTACTTTTCCCCCCAGAATCCGTCGACTCCACCATCTCAATTTGCTCATACTCACATTCAACACAATTATCAATCCACGAGATCTCAACCAACAATAAATCCCCTAAGAAGCTCAGCCTACCCTGACTTAAAACAATTATATTTCGACTATAATGATCACCCTGCTATTAAAACAAATTTTGTCGCAGCAAATGCCACGAACAGCGAAATTATAAACAATGAAAGCGGGATTTCGAGTTTTTGTTGCAGCGACAGCGAATATGATAGTGCCATCGATGAACTTGATTTTGAGGTCGACGGGGAGGATAATGAGGACTGTAGAACACATGGTGATGAAAGAAGTGTTCATAGCGTCGACGTTGGCGTCGGTACTGGTGATCATCTTTAAAAAGAAAACTCCCGCATTATCTTGGTTGTCGTTGAAAGAATAGACTAGACACAGGGCAAAGAAATTTGATAATGCTCCTTTTTGGTAGAACATTTCGTTTATTGTCATATACAATAGGTTGTTATATTATATAAGAACACAGATTGCACTAAGATCATGGGCTAAAAATTGTATATTTTACTAGAAGGTAATCTTGAATCTTTCCAATTCATCCAACCTTTGATATCATCAATATATTAATTGTAATATGTGTCTATACAAAATAGTAAATTCACACTATAGTTGATCAAGGCATGTCATCTAATAATCTGTTAAACCTTCTTCTATATTTCATATCACTCCCAACAATTTGATTCTTTGTAAGAAAGACAAAATTGTACTTTAAGTAAACTCCATATTCTACAATTTAGTTACTGCTATGGTAAAGGCACAATTTACATTTATAACAAATTTAATTTGTTTGTTTCCGTAACAGAGAAGATACACTTGATGTTGTCTCTTGTTTTGTCTCTAAACCCTATTTCTTAAATATTTGCGTTTAATAATTTGGTATAATACATACGCATTTTAAATACACCTCTATTTGCTCAAGTAACATTACCATTTCCCCAACTACACATCAATCTAATCACTAAAAGTGCTAAGGACATGTTCATCAGGATTCACAAGTTCCACCTCGTCAACGAACTTGCTAACCCTTTTCACTCCCTGCTCAATCTTCTTCCCTGCATCAAATATCCTCAAACACTTTAACATCGTCGTTTTCCTCCTTAAATACTCTACAATAATGTCCAAGTGCTCGTCCTTCAAACATTCGCAAAGAGGCAATCCAAAATATTCCAACGGTGATTTACAGTTTTCCAAACATTTTTTCAAAGACGCGGGCTGAAACTTCCACTCTGCCGTAATATTGAGATATTTTAATTTCAAAGGCAATAACTTTCCGATCTCTCCCAAGAACTCATCCACATTTAATCTCCATCCAGAGATGATCAACTTCTCTAGCTGCACACATGCACTGAGCATCTTATAAAGTTGCGAAATCTCATCCCTCTCTGTAAACATTACTGAAACATTTTGTACACTTTCATGGTTGCTCACAATAAAACTGATCACATCCTTTGGTTCTGCATCAGTACGAGTAAAAACAATAGTTTTAATATGCGGCAGTCTTGCATTCATCAGTGGCAGCATTTTTTGTGTGGTGAGATTAACACAATCATCAAATATCAGAGTTTCCAAGTTCTTACAGTTTGCCAGCGAGCTGAGTGATAGATCGTCCTCGAAAAAATCGTTTATCGTTAGTTCGACGTAAGTCAACGATCGGGATTGTGTGTTTAGCGCAAGGACTACATCGGAAATTAAACAATAATATCCGATCAGAGTGAAGCGTTCTAGACCTTTTTGAGCTTCTACTAACATCGCAAGGTATCTACAAAGTTTCATGGATGTATTTCAGATCTCATTTGCTTAGGGAAGATGTTAGTGGTTTGGCTGTTAAAGTATTCCTTTTTTTTCGTGATAACAGAGGTAACTTACCCTCCCATCGGTTCGAAATTGTTAGAATTATAAATATCCAATTTCCTGATATTTTTGCATACTTTAGATAGTGCGCATAACATCTCACTACCGTTATAATTTCCACCGCAGGTGAAATGCTCTAGTTTTGCCAGACACATTTCCGCACCGGGAAGACAAGGTATCAACAGGTAGTCCATCTGAAGTTCCCACGTGTCCATACCTCGAGTATCCATATAGAGGCCATCAAAGCTTGAGCATCGACTCATGAACAATTTACACAACTCCCGGGCGAACAAAAATACCAGCTTGTCGAAGCGATAATCCTTATGAAGACTTAACCATTGGAAAATCGAACAACAGAGACCTCTATAATCGAGAACACGAAGAAAAGTCGCATAGTCGAAATACGGAACTCCACATTTATTCGCAAAATTCAGATCGATTTTATGGGAACTCAAAAGATGCTTTGATTCCTGGGAAAGACACATGATGTAGGTGCGTATCAGTAGGGCGGAAGGTCGACCCAGCAGGGAGAATGGTCGTTTCCAGAGTATCGGTGCCACATGTTTACACCAGTATCGGCTAACAAGAAGAAACGAATGCAAGGTATCTTTATCCTCTACAATGTTGGATATAATATCCTCGATGCATTCTATTGGTAGCGGCGGTGTCATCTTTATTAACAACAATCTAAAATACGTAACTAAATGTTTCGGATTTAACGTATTTAACGTCCAAATATTTGTTAATTGCGATATAATATAGAACGCATTGTGTGACAACTCTGTTTTCGATTGATTTGCACATACACAAGTAGCTCCTAAATTTGTTCTGGTGACGTTAATCAATTTTAAGTACGGTAATTAATATACTGTATTGTATATATGTTTGGACATAAAGATTACATAAAGATTTTTATATTGTATTATTTAAAAAGAATGTTTTAATGATAAATTAAATTTAATACACGACCGATTAAGTATCAAATATCCTTAATATAACCTATTTTCGAATATTAAGCTTAATTATACACAGTATATTATTTAATTTATTTTAAGTACCGTTTTTTTTTTGTTTTTTTTACTATCTGAAAATTTTCAATATATCGGATCTTGTAATATTTACAAATAAAAAAATTACTTATCATTAAACATTATTTATAAGAGATATTCGACTTAAAGATACAGTATATAAGATTCATATAAGCTTTGAATGACCATTTGATAATTTTATATAAATTGTATTAAACGAATTTGATTTGATTCAATTCATATCTGATTTGTGAATTAATTGGATTTAAATTCAATTTTTAATTTTTAATTGAATTAAAGAAAATTGTTATATTAAAAATTAACTATCTTATATTTCTGTAATAATTACATATAAACATATATTGTTGGAACTTTGAAAAGTATCCAACTGGTATTAAAATAATATCAAATGATATTAATTTAAAGTAAATTTAATATACTGTATGTGTTGTAGTTTACTTACAATATATTGCAAAATTTTTTAGAATTTATTATTTATTCATTACTCAAAAATTACTATATAAAAATTAATAAAAAATATATATCAAAATAAAGCTTAAAATTTAGAAATTTTATTGATATATAATTAATAATTAATTCTTTCACTATTATTTTCGATTATTAATTCACATCTCTTTTTTATAAAATTTATAAGATTAATTATAATCCTATTTGGAATTTTTTTCTATTTTTTTATTATAAATTATTTTATTTCTAAAATGCAATGTTGTAATTATAGTACAATATTAAAATTGTATTGCAATTATTTTAATATAACACAATTACATGATTTTGTTACAATTATGCTACAATTATATAATTTGAAACAATTATTTTAATATAATGCAAATATGTGATTTTGTCACAATTATTTTTAATTATAATACATTTATATAATTTATTACAATTATAACATAATATCACAATTATAATACAATATTTCAATTATAATACAATATTTCAATTGTGATACAATATCATAATTGTAATATAATTTTTGATTAATTAATAAATTAATCTATAAAAATTTTTATATAGTTTATATTTTTAATTGTTTGATAATTTAATTTAAACAAAAATTTTATTATTTAAAAACTTTTAATGAAAAAAAAATCCAATGATAAAATTTTTATTCAAATTAAACTATTTGTTACAAATATACTAATTATAAATAATTAAAAATATAAGATATTGTATATAATTTTAATGATTTATAATTGATATCTGGGTAATTATTTTTGAAGGCAACAAAAATGCTAGATATGATTTTTTCGGATCCAACTTTTAAACAATACATATATAGTATAAATTTTAGGATCATGCCAGAAAATTTCCAGTTCACTTTCGAAAATAATCACTCATCTCCATAACCAGTAATTTAATTTAAATAAAAAATTTATTATTTTAAAGTTTTTTATTAAAAAAATTGAATAATAAAACTATTATTAAAGTAAATATTTGTTTGTTTATATAATTATTTTTGTTTTGTAAAATATTAATTATTTTATAAATGTTAAGTTATTATTTTTGATTAAATTGTTAGTATTTATACTTAAAGTTTTTTTTCATTTTATGTCAGAAAATGATGAAATTATTACAATTGCAAATTATTATTTTTATATTTTATATAGAATTTTAAATATATAATTAAAAATTTTCTTTTATTTTTTTTAGATATGATTAAAGTTAAATTGAAAGTTGTATGTAATTAGATTAAGTAAATCTTAACTTGTTAAGTTTATTATATTTGTGAAATTTATTACTAATAAATTATTATAATTTAATTTTATTATAGTTTTTATAATTTTGTTTTTTTTTTGTTAATAGGAGATCAATTGTATACACAAGAAAAAATATATAAAATATTTTCTATAAAAGTATTACACTTGAAACAAAAGTTATCAATATATAAACTGGTGTATTTTTTTTATTTAATTTTGATTTGATAAAAAGTTAACCAACTATAATTTTGATTTTAAAAGTAGATAAAATTTTATATTTGAATTAATTAATTTTTTTTATTTTTTTATTGACTTTTATAGTAATCTCAAGATTATATAAGATTGTGGACTTAAAAAATTAATATTTGACTTAAAAATGTATTAAACATGTTTATATAAAAGTTAATAAAATTTATTTAGTAAATAATGTTAATGATATATTTGTTATTAATTAATAAAAAGATTATATAAATTATAATAAATTAGAAAAGATAAAAGCAGTATTGAAATTAAGTTGTATAGTGAAAATTATTAGATTTTTGATTTATATCAATAAATAGTTAAGTTTTTTTATTTAAATAAATATTAATGTTAGTAATAAGGTAATTATAAGAAATTTTTATTTGTCTGTTTATATATTGTATTTAGATATAATTAAATTTGAAATAATATTTAAATATTATTATATACTAATCCAATCTCAAAAATTAGCATACAACAGAGAACTAATAGCAGGAAGACATTTTATTTAGGACATAATCCTAGTGTAATATGTTATAGTTTATAGAAAAAGCTTACTTAAGATTTCAAAGATTATAAGGCAAGATGCATAACAATTATAATTGTATGAAGACAAATATAATTGTGGTAATTTGTAAAGAACTATTTATTAGATTATTAGAATGGAACTTTTATCCTGCCTATAATTTCAAAAAAAATTGAAGGCTATTTTTATATATGTTGAAGATATAATATTTTTATATATGATAAATATGAGTTATTTAAGATAATAAAAATATAAAAGAAATATTTTATTTGTCAAAATAGTTATTTATATGTATTAATATAGAAATAAATACTTTGGCAAATATAAGTAATTAAAAAAAAATAAAAAAAATAGAAAATATTCTAAAATATTAATAGTACAAAAAACAAAGTACTTAATAATAATTTTTTTTATTTTTTTAACCCGCAATCAGACTGGTGTCGTTTATTTATTAAATCATAGAGAACCATTACATGCACGAGAATATATGCAAAGTACAAATTTCCTCGACCCAGCTCACCCGTCTTAAGCCTAAGCCTCTAGATGTGATTTATGGGAGTGATGCGTTGCTAGCCTGATGGTTAGGATTAAGATCCAATTGTACCATGAGGATTACAGCCTGCAGATCACCTCTACAGTCAC
>CAJVPV010002236.1:0-13509 GCA_910591835.1 Acaulospora morrowiae
GGTATAGGGAATAACAATATAGGAGAATCGGCAGGAAAAGCACTTGCTGAGGCTCTATGCAAGAATACCACCCTGACGGAATTAGGTATAGGGAATAACAATATAGGAGAATCGGCAGGAAAAGCACTTGCTGAGGCTCTATGCAAGAATACCACCCTGACTAAGTTATATATGAGTTCGAATAGTATAGGAGAATCGGCAGGAAAAGCACTTGCTGAGGCTCTGTGCAAGAATACTACCTTGAAATATTTATGTATTAGTAAAAATGATTTAGGCTACCAAAATATTGGTGAAATTCGAAATAGAATATATATCTTATAACATATCTCATATTGATATTTTGCTATTATTATTATTTATTGTATAATTAATTAATTTCAAACATATATTTAAACTCATGATATTATGACTTAACATTTATTTAGTTATATATGTATTTTTTAAAAAAATTTACAAATGAAAACTTCAAAATTTTTTTAAAAAGTGGTTAAAAATTTTAACTAATTTTATATTACTTATAGTATATAAAATTTTTTATTCTTATAATCTTTATTGTTTTTTATTGTACGGGGCAAATCGAAGGGCATTCAACGTCCAGATACTAGGGAGGGGGAATTTTGCATTTTGTCCATTCTCTACGTCATTGAAATTATAACTCAATACAGTTACCTTCTACCTTTTCATTTTACAAATAAAAAATAAATCTAATTTCGAGTATAAAAGCTTATTTTTTTATTTTACAATAACAAACAATTTAATAAATTTTATATATTGGTCTAATTTAAGTATGTCTATTATGTAAATTTTAGTATATTCAGAAGATGTGTAAAAAGTTTAAAAAGTAAAAAAAATATTGTGTTCTATTATTTCTCCCATTTTAAAATTATTCAAAGTAATATACAGTTGTCTAAAAAGTCTTTGGACAACTTTATATGCTAATTATACGACAACGGATGCAAACCAATAGAAGGTTAAAGGGTCGCAAATTTATTAAAAAAATTAATAGGGAATACGTTCTCCCTTATATTCAATAACAAGCCTATAACGTTCACTCATGTATTCTATACAGTTACTTATAAAATTTTCTGGGATTTTATCCCATTCTTACGTCTTAATTCATCTAAATTTTTTGGTTGTTACTTTTCTACATTATCTTTAATAATTTTTCATGCATTTTCGATAGGGTTTAACCGATCTTCGCGGGAACGTTTTTTTCAAGAAATTTCTTGGCTACTTTTCGGATCGTTATTATGTTGGAATCTCTAATGGTCACCAAGCACTTTTTTGATCTCGTCTTACCTCCTTTCCAAAATGTCCCCACGAAAAATTTTTTGCCGATTTTTAGGTACTCATTAAATGGGTCGGTTACCTTTATGCCAATATTGGATGGTGTTTCTGAATAATTGAAAGCATATTTCATCCGAAAAAACAGTATCCTGCCAATTGTCTTTTAGATGATCTTTTTTATGCTTCGTGGTAAGCCTAGAAATCGTTTGTGCCTTAGTTTTTTATACCCAAGACGTTATTCCATATACCACCTTATCACCTTTTTCGACTAGTTTTGTAGCCCCATGGCAAACGAAATCTTAGAATTTATTTTCAGTGACCGACCACTTCGTTTCAAGTGGTTCACACTCCTATACTTTTTTATCTTTGTGAGATTATAATATATGGTGGACCTTAGAAGACTCATTTTTTGTTGTATTTTCCTAGCACTTCGTATGCCATTGTTCCACCAGTGTAAGATAACTTTTGCATATGTATCTTGAGTGACAACCATGCCTTCGCTTAAATAGAAAAAAGCATTAGGTTACCTAGATATATTTAAAAGTCACATCACACTGCGCCGAACCTAACAAGCGGAAAATTACGCCTGTTTGATTTGCATCCAGACTTTTTAGACAACTGTATACGGTATATGTTCTTAAACATGTTTAGAACATAATGTGTAGAAAGTTAAAAATTTTAAAAAAATTATCGTGTTCAATTATTTCAGCTTATTTTGAAACTAACCAAAGTAAAAGATAAATAATAAAAAATACATATTTGGCATTAAAAAAATATAAGCATTTTACTAAATTCTATTAATTTTGATGTACTTTGAATGCGAGAGATAAGAGAAAATTATACACCCGAGGAGCATGAAAAGTGTCTTTCTCATGATCGTCAACGAAAACGTCAAAAGCTGTAGAAACGTATAATAAACGTGAACTCATATATGTGATCGATATAAAAATAATAAAATTTCAGCTCAAAATACATCTTATGTGCAAGAGCATATTAATGATGTATTAACCATTAAGATAGTTACTAGCATATAGCATATCAAATTTATAGAAAAGCTTTCTACGTTAGATAAAGATTTTATACAATTTCAGAATACGATGAAAAAATTAAGCAATTAACTTTGTCCTACCTGCAACAAGTGATTTCCATCTATCTATTAAACTTGTCCAAGAAGAATGTTGACACCGTTATAGTGACAAAAGATGCCAGGTATGAAAACTTTTAATTTTTTTTATTATTTTAAAAACAAAAACTTGTATACTTTTTATGTAATGTACTCAAGAACTTTAGGGACTTGCTGAAATAAAAAAAATGATGATTGCGCAAGTGTCTTAAATCATGTCAGTATATAAACTTCATGGAGGACAATATGGATACCATGAAAATGTTATTAGTGTGAGAGGAGATTTGCATCACATGGACTGATGTCATGATGATACCAAATCTCTAAAATCTGAGATATCTGAGATATCTTCGTTACAGTTGATTTATTTCTTATATGACTTTTCTTGGTTATAGCAATTATAGTGATTAAAGCAATTATAGTTATTATAGTAGAAATAGTTAGAATAGATAGAATAGTTGTTATAGTTGTTATGATTTTACTATGATAGTAGCATGTATATAAAAGAAAGGTCAAATCAAAAATAAAAAAGAGAACTTCTGCAAAAGAAACCAAGTGACAGTTTGAGTAGTTGTTTCACCATGAATGTGTATTAATGAATTGTGAGTTTGTTTTGTAAAGTTTAAGGAAGAAACTCAGATTAAATTATTACACCTCAGCCTTAAAAACAGTAGTAGTAAAAAAGGGTTTGGATAGCTTCTCACACTACTCCTCCTTAGTTGAATTTTATCAGTATCATTTCCAAAATTAATTAAATTCCAAACAAGCTCATTGCAGAGTTCATTCTGTTTTTATATTAATTCAGCAGTCTGGATGATTTGATATGCATTAATAATTACAGTATCAAGTAATAAAAAAAAAAAGGCATCTAATTTCACTATACTACTTTTTGCATACTGTAATATGAGTACAGCTGATCCACGATATCTATGCCATCTATATTGTAGTTGTAGTCATCTATTATTTTCAGAATTTTTCATTTTTTTTAAATTCAAAACCAAACATTGCAAGCACCTTTATTGCATTTGTACTGGTCTCCCTTAATCATCTTCTTTCTCACTCTACCTTCTACTTCTTATCAACAATTTTATGAATTATCGATAACATCATAACTGATCCATTATCCTACCAAAAGAAAATCAATACATTATCTACCACAGCTAAGTTTAATTCCTTTATTCAACTTTAATTCTCTTGAAAAACCTGATACAGTTTTTTGTATGGTTTTACAAATACTAATCCCATTCTGTTAAAGATATCAATAAAGAGAAATATTTGAGAAATAATTATCCATGTATATATTATATAAGAATTATTGATATAAAAGCTATTCAACATAATAATAAATAACACATCTGATTTGATTAAGTCTGCTTAATTTTGTTAAATTACTTGGAACAATATAAGATGTTGGCAAAAAAGTAAAAGTGTATCTAGAATTACAAAGAAATAAAATCTTGAATCCTTCAAATATAGGTTTGTTTTTTATATAAACAGTATAAATACTCTTTTCAAAAAATTAAATTATTATTTCGTCTATAAAAATGTTTATATTTGATATGTAAACTTGTTTTGAAATATTCTGAACATGCAAAAGCAATGGCTCTAATTTATCAAAATAATTTTTAATAGATGCTACAAGTAATGAAATATACAGATACCTCTTTATCTGCTCAAAATGCTTTAATGACATTTGTTTTGAGATATGATTAATAGAAAGTTTTTTACTTTTGTTCCAATATTAGTCAAGAGATGGCAATTTGAAAATCTTTGATAAATAACCAAAGTAAACTAGATAAGAAATTCCTTATAAATAAAGTTCAGTCAACGCTTATCAGTAATGCCAGCACCTTTTGATAATGTGTAAAAATTTGTATTTTCAACAATAGTGTCTAACATATCTGTTATAAAAAAAAATCTATTGGTTTAAAAATATCAATGTCAAGATATATTGATAGCCAAACAAATACTTTTTAAGATTGTCTTATACAAACAAATGATTCAAAATTGAAAAGTAGTGGTAATATTGTATAGATTTAGTCAATTTATATTTTCTTTTATAAATATTTTCTGTATTTATTTCGTTCTCATTCTTGTTCTCATCTTCATTTTTCAAATTTGAATTGTTCAAAAAATACCAATAAAACACCAAAATCAAAATATACTCTTTCTTATTGAAACTTGTTTCTAATTCACGAAGTAAAACACTTGTTGAACTTGAAGCTATATTTAATATAAAAATATATGGAAGTTTTAATACATGATTTGAATAATTATCATTATAATAAAAATCCAAATATATGAAATACAGAGTTAATGGATAACAGCATATTTATTTTTAGTTTAAAAATAGAGAGGTAATTTAAAAAATTTTAGTGAAATTATAAAAAATTAGTATAAAAAATTTTTAGCATTCAAATTTGAATTCTAAACAATTCATAGGATATATGTGATCCAGTTATTTTAACTAAACTTCTCTAAATTACAAATTGGACAGAATTTAATTAATTCATTTTTTTGGACCAATTACAAGTCTTAAAAGATATATTTTTTAGTTGCTAATATAGAAAGTTTGAATATTAAGTTGTCAACCAGTAATAATTTTTGTCTTTCTTTGAAAAAGAATTATGTTAAGACCATTATAAATAATAATAATTGCATTTAAGCATTTGAATATAATTTTATAAGCTAATTGAATAAGTTTGTTGATTTTGAATTGGAATGTATTGAGAACAGATTTGTTGAAATAGAATAAAAAGAAAAGGTATTTTAACTTGCCTATGGTTATTCAATTACAGATTTGTTGTTTGATCTTGTCTTTCCAGTTATATTTGAAAAGTTTTTTCAGTATTATATTAGTTATTTGATTGAGAATTTTTCTATTAGACTTGAGTAGACTTTTGAAGAAAATAAGTACTTTCAGATATTTAACATTTTGTAGAGTTTGAGTATTTGAATTGAATGATTATCAAATTTGATAAAATTATAAAGACCATGTTTGCCTTTAATGTTGAAGATTACTTTGATCTTGTTTTTGTTGCAAGTAATATTGCTTAATATAAAAAATTGATTAACTGTTAAGAGAAGACTTTCCATTAACTGTTTGTTGTTAGTAATAAGAGTTAAATTATTTATGTATGCCAGAACATTGGAGGTGGTATAACTTTGAATGGATTTATAGTAGACTATTTTGAAGATAAGAGAGTCATAAAATATTATTCAAATAATAAAAGATAATATCTTACCTTGCTTTACTCCATTATATATTGTAAAAGATTTTATTGTTCTGAATAATATATTAATGAAAACTTTTCTGTTGCTAAGGAAATTAATAAATAAACTGATAATAGTTATAGAACAGTTAATTTTTTGAAAAATTTTTTGATGGCTGATATAGGTATTGAATTGAAAACTTTTGTAATGTTTAGTGATATAAATCAAAATTTTTTATTATTTGTATTAACTATATTTAAGGCAGAATAAACTATTGTTAGAGGTTCTATTGTGCTTTGATTTGCAAGGTCAGTGAAGTTAAGTTTTAATAAAATATTATTTGATTTGAGAGTCTTAGTTAATTTCTTGTTAATTATATTAGTAAAAACTTTTCTAACTGAGTTGATAAGAGATATAGATCTTGTGTAATTAAATTTATGGCTTCAGATAAGCTTTTTAGAAATAAGAATAATAATTATTTGTTTTTATAATTTGGAAATATATTGTAATAGGCAAACGGCAAGTCTGTCATTAATACCAACAAAGATTCGCAGAACCATTACTGATAGTTTATGATATAAAAATGGTGATTTGAGGTGCACTATTTGGCCAAATTCTTCTCACTGTTCAGGCACACCTTTATTAAAGACATTTTTTTCTCACTTATTTATATTCTTTACTATACAATTTAAACATATCAGTTATAGAATGACATAATTACATAAAGATTACATAAAGATTTCTATAAGGTTATTGTCATCACTCACAGTCATTATGTGAACTTGGTCATGGCAAGATCAAATCTTGCGCCCATCTAGCATAAATTAATTACGTAATAGTATAGTATTATTATTCATTACGTGACATATACGATTTCTTATACTCTTATTGTACTAAATATATCTTCTATGACTATATTATCATGATATTACTAGAATTATACAATTATTTTATTTTTATATCTTTCTATTTTATCCCTTACAATATGCAGATGACAAAATCTGATTGAAAATAAGAAATATATGTTGGATAGTTTTCTTGCTCATTAGTTTAATAATATTATAGCTAATCTCTGATTTTTCTAGAACTTTGTTTTTGGATAGTTTGTTGATTGCTTCTTAGATTTTGCTTTATCAAATAATTGAATAATTTTATTTTATATTTCTTGATCAATCAGTTTAATGAAATATTTTTTGTATTAATTTAAAAATTGATCTAGATCAAAACTTTTGCTTCAAGCAATATTTTGAAAATATTTGTAATGATTTTTTGTATAAGATTTGAATTGTTCTTTATTTGTTCTTTATCAATATAAATTTTATAAAGATCTAGCTTGTGCTTGATTGAACCAAGTGTTTTTTTTTTTTTTTTTTTTTGTAGAAAAACATCATTTCTTTATTTGGTTTGTATATGTCAAGGTATATATCGTGAAAGAAACAACATCTCTCATATGCAAGTACAATGAGTTAAATGCTAGCTTGCTTACAATAACCATTTGACTAATATTGAAAAGAAAATTTAAAACAATATATCTTGTCAAAAGGTATCGAGCAGCTATAAATACCTACTTAGTATTAAGGGAAGAAGTGTCGGGTAATAAAGATATTAATTTCTAAATGCATTTAGGATAATTATATTTACAATAAATAAATGTATTAGCAACTATATTAGGTAGATCAATTATAATTTCTTCAGAAGATGTAATGGTTGGTTGGGTTTCGACTTGAGAGTCATGATTGTTGAATGGTTTATAAGAGGGAGATGGTGTGGAAGGTTTGTCAAAGTTCCATTTAATTCCAGTAGATGGTGACGTATTGGCTGTGGAGCAGCGTGGTTTTCAAATAAGGTTGTATAACTGGGTTATGGCTTCATTAGTTACCTCGATCCAGTTGGAGAAGTCTGTTAGGGAAAAGATTTTATTTGTAAAGCCGCAGGATAATTTGGCTACTTGCTATATATCTGAAATTGGTGTTTGGTTATTGTTTGAGTGAAGAATTTGATTGATGTTTTTAACTATTTGGTCAGCTTCAGTGGAGGTCTCAGGGCATTTGAAGATATGGTGGATGTCTTTAGTACAAAGTTCACACCTTGGGCACCAAGCATCTGGATACTGATCAGGATACAGCTGGTGAAGGGTTTTGTGAGTGGGCAGAGTGCCTGAGAGTAGTTTGATTCTAAATACGATTATGTTGCTGTAGCTATTGTTATGCAATTTTTTGATGTTCTTGTTAGATTTGATGATAACTTTTAAACCATGTGGAGTGTGCTCCCATCCAAAAGTTTGAGTGACAGAAGAACTTTCACATATCATATAGTCCCTGGTAATACTAAAAAATTTTTTGCACCACCTAACACTATTGCCGAGGCATGTGTTATTGATTAGTGGATTTTCTGAAAAGTATAGTAGGGGATTGTTCCACTGAAAGGATCTGGTTGATGGTGATTTGGATTTAGGCTTGGTGTATATTATCTGTATTGATTTTTGTTTGTTTGGTGAATTTTTCTTTGAATTAGTGCAGAGAAGTTGATCTTTACTATTCTTCTAGGGTATTCAGGAATTGGTTGAAGAATTTTTTTGTTGCTTCTGATTTCAATAATATTGCACTGTTGATTTTATTGGACAATATCAAATATTGCGAGTAGAATGTTGCCTAGTGATAAACAGGGATTTAATAGTTCAACTCTGATATCATTTATGATTAGATTATTTTTGTAAAGCTGTATATGAGTGTGCTGCTGTAGGTTAAGTTCTTGTGAAAGGGTTTGTAAAAGAGGAGTGGTGGAAATGTTGACTTCTTGTAAGATAAGTTCATTGTTCTGTGGTGTGATAGAGATTTCATCTATTATACTAAGTAGGTAGTATTTTTAATCACTGAATGGATTAGTTTGAATCCATAATGTTGAGGCTACTGCACTTGTAAACTTTAGCCAACAGAATCTTTGGGAAAGCGAACCAGCTGAACATCCTGAACATCTAATCAAGATGTTGCTAGAATTTATTATAAAGTGCTTTCCTTTAAGTGGAGTATTTTCTTGTATTGCTCGATGTCTTTTGTAAATTTTTGCTATTGTGTTGATATTATGAATAAGTCAAAATATTGACTTGGGATTTGGTATTGGACCATGAGATCCTCTTAAATTTCTGATATTTGTAATGTTTTGAACCAGTTAGGCTCTGGACCGGAATGGACTATGCCAGTATATAAGTAGCGAGCTATGGCCATGTGAGTTTGATGAAGCTTTGAAATTTTAGTAGTTGATTAATGAATTTTATACTGAGGGCATTTGTCATGCTAATTGCTGTCTTTTTGAGTTGGGGTTGGAGAGTGGCGAACAGAAGACCAATCGAGTTTTCGGCATTGTTAAGATAGAATAGACATTCTGTAGAACAAATTTGAATTTTAAGGTCTTTGGCTAATTTCGCTGCATAAAGGATCCAGCTGTCTTGAGATTGAACCAAGTGTTTTTTGATATAATTTTTAGGTTTATTATAGAAGTTTTTAATCATGCTTTTAAAGTTTAACCAGTATTCATCCAACAGTTCTTGTTAAGATTGTAGTAAAGCTTCTTTGATTAGAAATTTCTTAAGTTTTTGAAAACTTTTTAATAATAAGTTACTATATCTATTGAATGTTTTATATTGTCATATGCCAATCCAACCTCAAAGACTAGTATAGGATGGAGAACTGATAGCAAGGAGACACTTTATTTAGGACATAATTATAATGTGGTGTGCTATAGTTCATAGAAAACATACTTAAGGTTGTAACAATCATAAGGCAAGAGGCATAACAATTATAATAGTATGAAGACAAATATAATTGTGGTGATTTGTAAAGAGTAGTTTATTATCAAAACATTATTATACTCCTAATTCTATCAATTCCATCTTTAATTCTCCTACAAGTCTCTCTTCATTTCCTTTACAACTTTCTTACAATTTCTTTATTATTTCCCCCCTTGTACACAAAATACATGATTATCTTATTTATATAAAAAGAAATAAAGGATAATATTGGTGTGCTAAATTGTTGAGAGTTACGAATAATACAAATATGAAAAAGTTAATGAAAGACTAATTTGTAACATGTTTCTCAATCCTTCGTGTTCATAACTTAGGGGATTATCACTTGATCATGTGATATAACGATATATTTTAATTGGATACTATAAACGTTTGACCGAAATCCTTGATTATCACAAAAGTGGTAACTGAAACCTTTTTCCGAGTTCTAAGTAAAGTTGTTCAGCGGATAAAAATACTATAGGTCTATTATTAGCGAATTAATGTGTTAGATCGATGTTTGGTGTTAAATTTCCTATTTCGGAAAAGTTAAACTTTTAGGTTTAACAATATAAAGTATTCAATAATGAATGGAGATGTTTGATGGTTTTTAAGTTATATTATGGCTTTATTAATTTTTCTAGTTTGTTTTTTGAGTTTTTTTTCTATATAGATATGATGATTTTTTATATTAGACTTGTTTTGATTTTCTTAATAATTTATTTAATATATAAATATTATTAAAGTCTTCCTAGTTTGATAATAAAAAAATACCAATCTATAAGTTTAATTTGTTTATAAATCCTGTTATGTTTTTTTTAAAGATTTTTTCAATACTATATTTAAAAGTAGATTTGGTTTTTCTAAATTAGAGATAGTCAAGTTTGATTAATACTGTATAATAGTTTGTAGAAATTAGGTTAAATCTTTTACTTTATATCAAATAAATTTGGCAATAAGATTTTTGAAGATTTATACTTGATTAATATGAAAGATACTAGTAGTGGTAATATGTATAAATGCCTTATTATTAAATTGTTGACTGATATTCAGGTAGTTGTTAGGATATTTATAAATGAATTGTTTAAGTATTAAGATTAAAGTGTTAATAAATAAAAAAAAAAAAAAAACTCTTTTCTGTCCATTACCATATTTCCTAATTAGAAAATTTTTTTTAAAAAAAAACTTTTTAAATCCATTTTCCAAAAACTCCAAACATCAAGATACAATATCATTGTTAGATATAACAGATTAAAAACATTAAACTTTATTAACTTTTTAATTTATAGATTATAAAAAATAAACAATTTCAGTTTATCTTCTTTTTGTAAAAGAGAAAGATAAAAACCAAGCTTCCTAATTCACAATAAAATCTTAGGAAGTCAACATCTCTACCATTACTATAGCCAGTCGTGTGCCAGGTTAAATATCTTCTCTAGACACTGTAAAAACTCAAGAAAGATCAGATTTTATCTGATAAATCAGATAACCTTACCACCTTCCTTGAGCTACATCAGGAAATTTTTAAAATAAAAATTCTTAAAATATTAAATTCTGGAAATTTTTTTTTCAAAAAAATTTAAAAATCTTCGAAGTAATAATAATTATATTAAAATAAATAATTATTTAATAAATATTTATTACTTTCACTCTATATATCTTTATTATTAGAAATAATAGAAAATTTTAACTCATTATAATCTTCATTAGACTCATTACTAAAGTCCACAGTTAAAATATATTTGTTAACATGCCTTGTATAAGAAGAATGTCTTGAAAAGGTGTGTTGACAAAATTGATATTTGTAATTTATTTTAAAAGTCTTCAAAGAAATCTAGAAATGCATAAAATTAACCAATAAAATATTAATTAATTTTGACCAATCAAAAATTTAATTTATAAGTTACAATAATTATGTCAATAAAATAATAAAATAATTTCATTTTCATATAATAACTTAATGATTTATATTTATAAAGTAATTTTTAGAAGGTGACAAAAAAAAGTTAATAGTCATAATATGACATAATTTCTTGAAATTTGTATTATAAGGTTTCTAAAGTTCTTACTTTTTCTTTAATGTCAAACAAAAAACAAGAAACATATAAAATATTTTAAAAACTTATTTTTGGTTCTGCTGAAAAGGAAAAAGGAAAAAGTCAAGGAAGTACTTCAAAGTCCTCTAAAAAGGCAAAAAGCACTCAGAAAACACAAAGGCCATCTACTGAACAAAGATTCTCAACTTCTATTAAAATGGAAACAGAAATATCTTAGAAGCAATTGAGATTCCCTAGATATTTTTTCGAATCTTTTTTTGACACACCAGCATGGAGAACATTTGAAGAACCTTCAGATATATTTAAAAATTTGTTATAATTTAAAATAAAATACTAACTTATATATTTAGTCTCTAATAAAGTCATTAAAAGAATCATGAAGTCCTACAAAGGCTTTCATAAAAAAACTGACCAATTATTAGAATGGCAAATAATTATAGAGGATAAGATTACCTGCCTGAAAAATGAAATTCACACGAGTCAACATTTAATTACCAAATATGATTTTATCAAGGTAAGATTCATTTTGAATTTTTTTAAAGGTTTTCAAAAACTTATATTTTATTTAAATAGTGCATGGTTAAGAGTATCACAAAACAAGTATTTTTTGAAAAAGTATACCTGGACCTTGAAGATTTTCACTGAACAACCAAGAAATTTTTTTAGCTAGAACATTCAGAGTTCTATGAAGGCCTCACAAGAAAACGCTGGAAAACATATTATGAAAACCATATTCATCAAGCGGTAATTCTTATAAATATTAATAACTTTAGTTCTTCAGTTATTAAATACCTTATTGCTTTAAAAGCTTGTAAAACAACATTGATCGCTTCGGAAAACTATGGCTTCAAAAATTCGTGATACCATGTTTTTAATTTTTGGCAAAGTGTTTTTGGATACAATAAATATGAATGCATTCACCACTGATATTTTGGCCTGGAAACAATCTCGGAAAACTGCTAAATGCTTTGAAAATCTTTACAAATGTCCAAAAGGAGAGACAAAAAGCATGATGACCATATTCTTGAAAAAGTCTGGCCAAAGAAAAATGTCTCTGAGGAACAAGTGGCATTTGCCATTGCAGTATATCAAACAGTTCTTGATCCAAATAATAAAGTATTTCGATAAATGAAATATTAATTAAAAGCAAAGTAGAAAAAACTAAGGTGAGTTTTTAAAAATCTTCGAAGTTTTATAAATTATTACTAATAATATTTTAAAAGAAAATTCAAGTAGCAAAAATTAAAAAATGATCGATTGACAAATTATTACTATAGAATATAATTCAGAGGAATGTGAAAATAATAAGAATAATCTGGAACAACTACTGGAAAATAGAGAATTAGAAAGAAGGACTTTGGCAATGAGCAAAGATTTAACTAAATAAATAATAATAATAATAATTTTGTAAGCCAATAAATTTAAATTTGAATATTATTAAATTTGAATATGTAAATATAAATATAGTTTATTATTATTAAATTAAATCAAATATCTCTGGAGTTTAATATATAAATTTTTGCTCCGGTGTCTTTTAACAACAACAAAGATTCTCCAGAGGTCTATGCCGAAGATTTTTGAAGATCTTTGCTAAAAAATTTCTTGATGTAGAAGAATATCAAACTTCTTATCATCTTTATAAAATAAGAAAAAATCTTATTGTATATACATTAATTCATAAAAACTAAAACTAGCTTACTCCTTCAAAATCAGTGTACCATGAATATGTTCTTTAGAAAAAACAATTCCAATAACAATAAGTAAACAAGACCCATATGCATCAAGTAAACAAGACCTATATGTATCAAATAAACAAGACCCATATGCTTTAAACTAATAAGACCTCCACATGTATCAGATCCAGAATTTTAACAACATAACATATTACATTAACAAAACATGTCTATATCGAGACACCTTACCAACCTGATTGTATTAACATATACAGTGTGTAACAAAACTTTTTAAAATTTTTTATTTATTCATTACTCAAAAACTACTGCATAGAAATTAATAAAAAATATATCAAAATAAAGCTGAAAATC
>CAJVPV010002237.1:0-13498 GCA_910591835.1 Acaulospora morrowiae
AGAGAGATGTATGTCATGCTTTCCATATTGTAAATCTTGTAACCCACAAGTCTAAAATTATAATAATAAATAATAGCACAATAGCCATTTGCTCCTTCAAAAAAATAAAATAATAAATACAATAATTAATAATATTCTGGAAAGTTCCATGATATTCCGGGATGTTCCACAAGGTTCAAAGAAGTTCCAGGATGTTCCACAGTATTTCGGAGTATTCCAGGATGTCCAGGATTTTCCGATCACACAGAATGTGGCGCAGTAAATGCAAAAAAATTGTTACAAATCTATTACAATCTTAAAAAATTAAACTCTAAAGGTAATAATTCAAGAAAACCAGGTAGAGGTTGTCCTAAAAAGATTACTTCTTATGCATCAAAAGCAATTGGTTAATATTTATATTATAATTCAAGACTTTTTACAAAAACTTTAGCAATTAAATTATCAAATATTAATATTAAAGTATCATATTCAACTATTTCAAGACATCTGGAAAAAATAGCTTATAAAAATAATTTACCTTTAAAAAACACCTATGCTTACTATTGCTTATAAAGATACTCATATAACTTGAGCAAGAAAACATCTTAAGGACAATTGGGAAAAAATCTTATTTTCTGATGAAACAGCATTTTAACTATTCAGAAACATAATTACTCAGTGGTACAAAGATACAAGACCAATTAGAAGAATGCCTAAAGATCATACAAAAATTTTTGTATGTGGAGGATTTTATTTAAAAGGAAAAACTTCTCTTTTTTGTTTTAAAGAAATTATGAATACAAAACTTTATATTAATATTTTACAAAAACATAAACAATAAATTGAAGAATTGCTTGGAAACAATTGATGCTTTCAAAAGGATAATGATCCTAAGCATACTAGTAAAATTACTAAAAAAATTTTAAATGAAAATTTTCCTAAAATTATAGATTGGCCTTCTAATAGTCCAGATTAAATCCTATTAAAAACTTTTGATCTATTATTAAAAGAAATGTAGAGATGAGATTACCTCAAAATTTTTTAGAATTAGAACAATTTATAATAGAAGAATAGGAAAAAATTCCAAATAGGATTATAATTAATCTTATAGGTTCAATGAAAGAGAGATGTGAATTAATAATTGAAAATAATGGCAAAAGAATTGATTATTAACTATATATCAATAAAATCTCTAAATTTTAAGCTTCATTTTGATATATTTTTTATTAATTTTTATGCAATAGTTTTTGAGTAATGAATAAATAAAAAATTCTAAAAAGTTTTGCAACATACTGTATATGTTCCAATAAAACTATAGCATACTAGTATTTGTCTGATACTTCTGTACTAAAGTTACAGGTTCAAATCATAGTAATGGCAAAATTCCTGTGAACATATTCCAGGAGTGATCTTGATATTATCATGAATCAATTATCAAAGTGTCATAGTGCTACAAATCTCACTGGAGATCCAGAATCTCATTAGTACTCATTATGATACTAGTGAGTGATCTTAATACTAGGAGCTAAATATGGCAGTAATAAGCATCAGCTATTGGATTATTACTACACAATCAGATTGGACCAGTAACTCCCCCCTTTTACAACTTTTTCCAACTCACACACAATTATCAAATTAGAAAACACAGCGAAAAGAAAGAGACATAAGTTCAAACAGAACTCTCAAAGGCACCTTAGCCTCAATCAAATCCAACTATAATCTAAACAAGCTCACCAAAGATACAGCCAACTAGAAAGCAAAGAAACAACACTATATTCAGTACAAAACCAGCAAAGAAACAATAACAAGCAGAAGAGAAAAACAAAAAACCAAATGAAACAGAGCAAGAACAAACAATAAAGTTTCCAACAATAACTGCAATCCCGACACTACAAAAAGAGATTCAACATAATAACAAGACCAGTAATATGGCTATAGAAGAATCAAACAGAGCTGGAGAAGAACTTAGCATCCACAAACTCATAACACATGAACTCTGAAATAATATCTATGGACAAGAAAACACCAGCCCCATATAGGTACAGTAGCAGAACAATTTTCAGAACAAGTAAGCACTATCCAAGAAGAGAAAGATTCACACAGATGAGCAAGAATAGATGACTCATATGAAGAAATGAAAACTGACTGCCAAATGGAAACAGTGAACATTCAAGAAAAAGGCAAACAACCTCTGCATCAATGGAACAAACCAAGACTATACTTGCTATTTGACAAAAACACCAAATATGAATATCAACGCAGCAAGGTGGGCATTAAAGCAAAAACACTCTCAGGAAATACAATTGAAAAGAAAATTCAATATATTGCCAAGACACTAGGCTGCTTTGAAGAACTTATCAACATCTGCAGTAAAGGAAAAAAAAACCAAGAGCTGATTGCAGCTACATTTGAAGATTAACACATGGCAGTACAAGCATGCACTATAGACTTACTGGAATTGAAAAACATATACTTGGATTTCATTTCCACTTCTGATCCTGTCCAAAAAAAGAAAAACAGTATCAGAGTATGGGACATCCCCCTAAATACAAGATTTATAGAGGTACAACAAATCTTTGCTAGATATAGACAGATTACAAGCATTATAATGAGTATACAACAGATATGGCAAACTATCACAATAACATATGAAGACAAAAATAACAAAGAAAAACTTGTAAACATATGGAGTATCCCTTTCAAGACAGATATGGTTAGGGTCTTTGATGCATAATGGAACCTAACACAAATGAAGAAAAGAGAGTAAATTGCAATAAAACTTACAAACTTATCATCCAATACAACAGCATTCGACCTATATACTATTTGTTAACAAATCAAGACAAAAATATGTTATATCCCATGTAAAGAATCATAACAAAGGAAGATATTTGCAGTTATTAGTTTTAAGAATACAACAGATCTCAACAACACCACACAACAGAATTTCACAATGGAGAAATACAAATCACATGGGCATAAATTGATACTAAACTATGTGCCATCTGTGACAGTAATATACACCTGGCAGCCACATGTCCAACAAAAAAAGAAGAAACCAATAGTCTAAGTACAATTGTAAACAAGTCTCAAAGTTTGGCAAGCTCTACAAAAAGTTCAAACCAGCAAAAACACAAGAAATTAGAAAACATGTACTTCTTAGATAAGAAGAACTAAATCCAGTATATATGCAGCAGCAGTATAACAGCAAATCAAGCCCAACAGAAGTGTAAAATACATCTCTGAAACTACAGACATACAAGAGATCCTCAAACTCTTGCAACAAATCCAATAAAAAATTCAAGACATCAAATAACAAATGACTGAAATGAATGAAAGAATCACAAACCTAGAATATTATGAAGAAAATAGTATGAAAGCCATGGAAATGGAAAACACAGAAACAAATAAAGACCCTAAAGAACCACCAAATCAAATCAAAACACCAGATAACAAGACACTATTATCACAAGAAATTACAAACCTACAGGCATGCCAAAACAAATCCACGAAATAATCAACAACACTAATTAAACAATGAACAATCTATCTAATATCATTTATACACTGATCCAAAGAAATCACAAACCTCCTATCCAACAATAATATGGGCAACAATCAAAGCATAACAACAGATGCAGAAAGCATTATCAACAACCTCTCAATACTTTATGAATTGATCAACAACTACCCAGAAGAAGATACAAATACAAATAGCAATATCAATATCAAAAATAAACACACAATATCACAAGACACATTCAAACTTGTATATTATTTAAATTTTTAAATTTTTAATACAATTAATATAATTTTTACTTCTTTTTCTTCTACCGGTATTCTTCTCTTTATACTTATATAAATTTTTTTTACATTTTCACAATTTAATAAAGTATTGAATATTCTGATAAAGATGGTATCTATATCTTAGTTTATTATGCAGAAAGCATTATCAACAACCTCTCAATACTTTATGAATTGATCAACAACTACCCAGAAGAAGATACAAATACAAATAGCAATATCAATATCAAAAATAAACACACAATATCACAAGTCACATTCAAACTTGAACACCCCAATAATCACAGTCTATCTATACTTATACAACATTTAAGAAACAAGAAAGCAACAATGATATCCAACCAAGAACAACCACCACAAAAAACAACTACCAAACCAAAACTGATACAATCCAAAGCAAAACAAAAAAGCATGAGAAACTGAAAACATGAAAAATTGTAATACACAATGTCAGAGGCTTCAACAACCAAATCAAAAGAGACATATGGACAAGATATTGCACAGAGAAGAAGATAAACTTAGTAGTACTAACAGAAATCCAAATTACCTCAGACAACTACAGATACTGAAAGACCATAGAATATCACACAATTTCGAGCAATGACAACAAAGGAGCAGGAGTTACAACTATGATCAAAGAAGACATTGCAAACTATATAGGTAAAATCGAATCCATATCAGGAAGAGAAATATGTATTAATTTAAACTTCAAAGATCACAAACATATAAGCATAATCAGAATATACATATTAGCACAGAACAATGTGAACTATAAAAAGACAATCACTTGGATACAAGAAAAAGTCTGGACTAGACATTATAAAGAATGGAACATAATCACACTAGAAGACTTCAATATCCTCTACAACTCCAAACTGGACAAACAACTAGCAAGTAGAGACCAGCTTACAACATTACAAACAATCAAAACTCTTATTCAACTTGGCCATATCGATACCTTCAAAGAAATTTGACCAGAACAGAAAAGATACATTTGGACAAACATGCACACTACAAAAACACATATAAACTACATTTGGATATCTCTTAACAACAACTAGAACCTAATAAAAGCAAATATAGATTCATCAAACATGCTAACAAACAGTGGCCATGACATTGCAAAATATCAAATTGAGATTATAGAAGTCATTATCCAATAAAAAAAATCACTATCCTTCAATTACAATAATATTTTCAACACCAAAAAAGCAATAACAAAACAATGGAAAGCATACAAACAACAAATTAAAGAAGAGATCCAATGACAAGAAGCCAACACACAAACAAATACACTTACATCAAACCAACTCTGAAACAAAACATGGGAAATCATTTGCAGAGCATCTCACCAATACATTTCAAAAAAAAACCCAGCACACCTAGCAATAACAAGACACCAAAAAATCACCATAATCAGAAAACTAAACACACTCACTAAAAGATATTTAACTTTTGGACAAAAAACAAACCTTACAAAAATAAAGATCAAAGAATTAATAAAGAAAATTAATAAAGATAAACAATATATACCAAGCCCACTATGGAACAACATCAACACCAGATCAGAAGAAATCCTTATATGGATGGCAAGCATCAAACAAACTTACAAAATTCTTAAAAAGTCAATCATAATGACAAACAACCAGAAAAAATAGGAAAAATAAAAAAAGCTATCAAACAAAGAGAAATAAACTATACAGAGAACAGAAAAAAGCTGATCGCATCAATTCTAAACCATCCAAGACCAATGATTCAAATAAATAAAATCATAACACATGAATTAGACATCAGAAAATTTTTTGAGTAGAGGAACTCTGCATATCTCCACTGTCATTAGAGATCTTTGAAGAATCAAAAAAATATATATAAATTTCAAAAATCTCTGAAAATTTATTTCCTCCAGAGATTTTCAAAAGTTTTCGAAAGTTATTAAAATATTACAAACATTTGCGAAAACCTTCAAAAATCTCTGGAGGAAATAAATTTTCAGAGATTTTCGAAATATATATATATATTTTTGATTCTTTGGAGATCTCTAATAACAACAAAGATATGTGAAGATATATGAAGTTTCTTTGCTTAAAAATTTCCTGATGGAAGTTATAGTCACTACTGATCCAAACGAAATTAAAGAAATGACACATATACACTTTCAAAAACATACAATTATACACAACCCTATCTTGCAAGCAGAATAGACACCATGGGAACAAAAATACAGATCCAAAAAAAGCATCAAACAAGAATGGTATCAAGAGATCCTAGCAACAATCCAGGTATTAGAAATTAAAAAAATAATTTAAAACATGTTGAACAATTCTGCTTCTAGAAAATCATGCATAAGCTATCCACTTCTTAAACACCTAGGAGGAAAAGCACTAGAAAAAATCATCAAAATATTCAATGCAATACTAGTAACAGGAGAAATCCCCCCAAAATAGAAAAAGAACATCATATATCCAATTTCCAAGAAAACAGACTGGCAACACAACCTCAACTTGGTAAAACCAATCACACTTCTCAAGACAATCAAGAAAATATTCACAAAATTGCTCAACAACAGACTAGCAAAGGTCATGACAAAACACTCAATCATATCTGACAAAAACTGTGCAGGACTTCTAGGAGAAGATACATAAGAACCAATTAATATTATCAACAACTTTACTGAAAGTGATCATTTTTTAACAATGTAGTAGCAATATAGTAGCAGTGTAGTAGCAATATAGTAGTGATATCATTTTTTTAAAAAAATAGTAGTGTAGCAGTAGCAATTTAAATATAATTCTGTTACTATATTGCGATATAATAGTAACAATTGCAGTAATAATTCTGCAACAATATAGTAATGTAATGATAGTGTAAAAGTTATTGGAATAGTAGCAAAACAGTTATAATATAGTTTCTATTCATATTTAGCAATATAGAAATAATTTGGTAACAATTTGGTAACAATATAATAACAATACAGTAGCAATTTAGTAGCAATTTAGTAGCAATAAAATGCAGTAGTGTAGTAGTTAATACTACTGTAACTGCTCTGTTACTATTATCTAACTATTAAGTAACAATTAAGTGACAATTAAGTAGTGATGTTTATGAAAATTGGACAGTTTCAGCAATGAATATACTGGAGAAGACAAGAGAAAACAAAAAAGAATGCTGGATCCTAAGCCAAGATATTAGCAAGACATATAACTTAATAAGTTATGAAATGTTGAAAAAATCCATGAAGAGAATTAAGATCCCAGTAAATATCATCAACATAATAATGAACTTGCTTGAGAATCACAATAATCACATTATAACATGTCATGAACTCACAGCCTCATTCCAGTCTAAATTAGGAACAAATCAAGATGATACAATATCCCCATTGCTATGGAGAATATACTATGATTCACTTATAGAAAAAATCCAAAAATCCAAACATGGCTACTGCTTCACAATACAAGAATCAATGAAAAACATGTCAAGTGGCAAACCATAATAACAAAAGTTGCATCAATATCTTATATGAATGATACAATATGGCTTGCAAAGAACAAACAAAATATGCAAAAAATTATCAAAACTACAAAAAGCTTTACAAGAATAGCTAACCTCACAATCAATCCAGAAAAGGTGATACTCATCACAATCAACTCCAGAAAACAAGGGCATATTAAAATGCAAGGCCACAAAATCATGCCAAAATCAAAAACTAAAGCCATCAGAATCCTGGGCATATGGATCACAACAACAGGAAGCAAAAAACACCAGCTAGAACTAATCAAACAAAAAATCCAAGCAATAACAAACACATTGAGAAGATATACCATCACAGACAAACAACAAAGATATATAATCAACAATGTAACTGTTTCAGCAATAATATATCTCATGCAAAACTTAATAGCAACAAAGCATACACACAACATTGAGATGTTATAATTAGAGCAACTTTCAAACACAAGAATAATATGCCAAGCATGACAATCAACAGTGAGATCCATTGTCATTTCAGATACAAAATCTTCAGTACAGAGAACAAGCAGATACAACAGCACATCTAAACAACATTAGTTTACCTGAACAAATGCAACACATATGGCATTATAGCATGAGGGAGATTACAATATCTACAAAACACAACATGGATACCAAGAGACATCCTAACAGACAATATCACAATTCAAAGAAACCAAAACAATCTGTTAAGCCAAATCATCAATACAATCAAATAAAACAGATATAATATCATATCTAACATAATACAAAATAAACTCAAAACATTTCCAGATGCACAGTTGCATATAATAGAAAGTATAATGAAACAAGCATGATTTAGACAGAATAGACACAAATTAAAAAATCAAAATATAATATTTATTAAACAAATAATGAATACATATTAAACATACATGCAATAATGAAAACAGATCAGAGTCATGGCAACAGACTGGCAACCAAAATGGTTCACAGACATTAAAGAATAACATTGCTATCTGGACTGGTTGACTAACAGATACAAATGCAACATTGCAAGACTAATACAACCCAATTCGATCCAACAACTGAAAACAATAGAAAACATCAGTATCAAAAACTCGAAATACCTAGCAACAATGATAAATTAATATATATATATAGGCAAGAAAGACAAATGAAGAAAAGAACAAGGCAGCACAATTCAAATACAACACATAATACAAATAACAGAAAACTCACTACTACAAAAATGCATCAAATGCAAACATAATGAACAAGGAATTAACACATGCACTAAAATAATCAGCAAGAAAAATATGGTAGTAGTTCCAGTTATAAAAACAGGATAAAGCTCAAAGATATACAACTAAATAACTGGCACTCTAGAGAGAATTCAGGCATCTCCATCTACTATTCAAAACAATATTCAAAAAATTATACAAAACAAAAAAGAGAACAAGGATAGACAAGATATAGAACAAAAACAAGAACTCCAAAGAAACCAAGGAAAAGAGAATATAGAAACATATAAAGGAATGGGAGTTGACCTACAAATCAAAAACGAGCTAAAACAATAGAAGACAGAATGAAAACATAAAAATCAATTGAAGCCTATACAGATGGATCTATAGAAAAAATAAGCATACACAAATACAAAATGAAAATTAGATAGATAGCAATCAACAAAGAAATCAACAAAGAAATAGAATTCTTAGCAAAAGTATAAGACTTCACATTATTCATCAGGACAGAATTAATAGTAATTCTCAGCTTACTCAAATATGCACTAACCAAGGCAGAAATCAACAGACACAGATAGCAAAGCAGCGATACAAAATATAACAGGAGGAAAAGGAGAAAACAAAGCCATGACACTATTAAAGTGAAAAATGAACTATATAAATAATGAGAAAAATAAAAGTAAAAATGAAGTAGAATATAAAAAGTAATATGATAGATATGCAAAAGATATCTAGTATTTCTAGTATATTCTAGTATCTTTAAATATCTAGCAGATATAACGAGTAATTATCAAGTACAATATAGACAACAAGTATAAAGTTGGATAATAAGTTCAAAGCTGGCTAAATTATATTAGGCATAAAAAGTATAAAAATAAGATGACGATATAAAAATATGGTAATTAAGGAGGATAGGCACTGGGCACTAAAAAGGCTATCTATCTTAAGAGTGTCACTAAACAAAGGAGTGACCACGCAGAAGGTTGGCAGTTATGACGCACGATCAACAGATCGACCTGTGTTATTGTTAAACTCGAGCCAAATATACATATCTCTTTTGAGGAGAAACCATTCTCCAATGTAATACAGCGTAGACAGAACAGAAGTGACAGACTTGCTGTATTTCACTGTAACAACATACATACCCAACTGGATAATAATTATATATATTAAAAGAGCCATCAAGGACAGAACAGAAATAATAAACCTAATCAAAATAAAAGCACACACAGAAATTAAAGAAAATGAAAGAGCAGATGAACTGGCCAAAAAGGGAGCACAGAAAGGCAGAGAACAGGAAATCAAAATAAATCAACCAACAGAAGACACATACTTCAGTATCACCTGAAAAGATATAATCCTAGATACAGGCATTAATAGCTTCATAAAAAGACAACAAAGTATATAATGGTTAGCAAGATGGCTAATCCAAAACTGACATATGGCATGGATAGATATAGTAACAGAGAAAAAGAAATAGACTGAAAAGCAACACATGAGGCACAGCACCCGACAACAACCACAAGCAACAAAACAAATAAACAAGATCACACAAAAAGAAACTTCCACTATAGAATGCTCAATAAAGAATTTTCAACTCTGAACAAACTAGCAGAGTGAAGACCAAACATATACTGTTGTAGGGAAAAATGATGGGTAGAGGATAGGAAATTATAAGGGTAAGTATATCAGGTATGAATGGTATATCAGATATAATAGGTATAATAGGTATAAAGTAAAAATATATATAAGTAACCTGAGAATGGTCAAAAAGTGGTGAGAACCAGAATAGGTACTGCACAACTGTTAAATAAAAACTATCTTTATTTGATAAACTATTGTCTTGTGATTGACCCCAGTGTCATGTAGCTAACGGAATTGCTGCGCGTGAAGTAACCATTGAGGATACAAGATCGACAGACTGATCTGCGTCAGCATTATGAACTCTGGCCAAATTCACATGCCTCTTTTGAGTAGAAACCGCCCCGATCATTACACGGCGTGAAACAGATCGAAGCGACTGACTTGCCGTGATTTCACCACAACAATACAAAACAGCAATATGCTCAAGCTGCAAAAGCAAAGTAGAAACACACCAGCATATGATATACAAACACTGGAAAGAAAACATTACCAATAAATATAATAAAATTGTAAACAAGAAAGCAATGCCAGGGCAAAAAAAGAGAAATACAAAGAGGAATACTACTAGTATCACAAAATTATAAACTTGGAACATATAAAAACATTAATAACAAAAGTAATATTTATAAAAGAAACAATCAAATATATCAGAAACAGGGTGGGAAAAGAGTTACAAATACATGTAAAGCAATTATAAACCAAATGGACAAGAAATTAAAGAAATGATGAAAAGACAGATGTGAAACAATAGCAAAATGAGAAAAAGAAAATAGCATTATAGCACAAAAGAAAAAGAGAAAGAGAACAAGAAAAAGAAAAAACTTAACAGAAAGAAAGAAAACTAGAGGTCAAACCTCAAAAGAAAAAGAAACTATAGCAGTAAAATAAACAAAAAAGATAACAAAATGGTATACAAACTACAAGTGAATGCAAAACATAACAATTATATATACATACTATTTACTAATACTAATGGAGCCTTGGTATATTAGTTTATGATCTCTTTTCTTATTGTATAGCAATGAGAATAAATCAAATAGCTTAAAGTCAATATTTGATATTCCCGATATAGTCCGATATATAAATTGAAGTAAAGTTATAACATTAATATTATGGTTCTGAAAATTGGAATCGAATAGAATCAAACAGAATCGCATGAGGTTCGGAACACTATTAAAAATAATGGTGGGGTATACCCCACCTATTAAATTTAATATAAACTTGAGAATCGAATATAGAATCAAAGAGAATTGTTAGGATCCTTAATTAATATATACAAATTTGTAAATAACAAATATAAACTTCACAAACTAATAAAGTATACTAGACAAGACCCAGCTAGTATTTTAAAAAAAAATTGTACATATACAGTAGTATGTCTATAGTTAACTTATCTATATATAGTTAACTATATATCACTAACTTAATACTATATATAATTACTATCTAAACTAATAGTTTCTCAAGTCACTGTTTTCAAAAATATGTGTGAATCCATCTTAATTTTTTCCATAAAAATTTTATTGAGTATTCTGATTATCAGGCCATTGATTATAGTATTCTAAATCCTAGTTTTCGATTCTTTGAAGTGGTTTACAATTTTCATTTTCCATCAAGGTCTCCCAATAGTAAAGTTTATAAAAGCAGATATAGTTAAGTGCTTAATTGGTATTCTTTAATACAGCCATTAGAAATTCTTCAGCAACACTCTATAGGTGGGATCTACTCTTTTTATTACCACTTTTGGCAATATTAGAGATAATTCTAATCGATTTTGAATAATTATTGTATCACAATCCTCTTATAGACCAGTTTTTCTATAATTAGAAATATCAATTATTATACAGTTACACTAATGATCTGCAAATTCCCACGTGTTTTTTCAGAAAATTATATTAGCCCCTGGTGAATTTAAACCTGTAACTTGTGATATAGACTTATAGCACTCTAATTACTGAGTTATGAATCCATAGATCTTAATCTATAATTAAAATATTATTAATTTAATTTTTATATATTTAAAGAATATATCAACTTATAAAATTTTTGTTTTATTGTTTTATTTTTATACTATTAATATTTGCTTTCAAAGCAGTAGCAATTTTTTTATTGTTATTATTACAAAATTTTTTATTTTATTTAAAATATTAATAAATAATAAATATAATATGTATTTATTATATTTTTATTTGAAAAGGAATTAATTTCAAAATTAAAAAAAATAAAATAAATAGTTGTTAGTTTAAAAATCAGATCTTGTAAAAAATTATTATATTTCTTAGATTTTTTATTTTTTAATAATTATAGAAAATGCAGTACAGCAATATAAATTTCTATATATAAAATAAAAAAGTTAACTATATATATATATATAACTTTATGGCAGACTCTTTCTGTTGATCTCTTGACCAACATTCCAAAATGGTGTTCAGACTAAATCATGTCTTTATTCTTAACAAAACCTATACACTTTCTTTAATACAACTTGACAGGCCTTGGCAAGACACTCCCATACTCTCCACTGTTTTATTTATCCCTTCAACAAAGTATAAACAAGAAGGTTCCTTAGTTTTTACTTACCCAAACTCCGATGGCAAGAAAAAGTTTTCCAGGGAAGAAGACAGTTTATTTGGCTTTCCTCCTTCTTTTCACTGCCATGATATCAGTATCTCTATCAGGAAGGACAACCCCAAAAGCTGAAAGGTTGTTGGATATCTTGGTCTCCAGAAACCTCCACAACATAAATACAGCTACCTTCCTAGTGTGTTTTCAAAATTCTTCAGTTTTTCTGAGGAAATTTGCCTACCTCAGTTTGACCCTGAATTTTTGGTTACACCAGATCTACTGGGTTTCCATTGGCTGAAAATCTGGATTGGACAACAATAAACAAGTAACAGATAAACAAAACAAGAACATGTTCCTATTTGTACTACACAATTCCGATGATGTCATCACTTCAGACAGGAAGAACAAAGCGACGAGATGTCCGTTTTGATATAGTTGGACTTGTATACATACCCCTCTACCTCCCCCTTTCCTCTTCTCTTTCTTTTATTTTCTCCCTACATTTATAAATACAAACAAGGTGAACAGAATGTTTTTCCCCTATGGGGTTTTTTGGTTCTGATCCATGGTTTGTGGAGAACCCCAAACTGTAAACCACTCAGCAAGACCTTCAACATAACTCCCCCTGCTGTAAGGGCTATCAAGCCTATCAGCAATATCCACCATTCTTACCTTTAATGAAGGTACTCAGTTGGTAACGTTTGCCAGAATGGTAGACTCCCCTCAAGACATAGCCTAACTTTGGAAGAGTTGCGCCTTTTTAAATAAGCAGCCTATGCTTGAAGTTAGGC
>CAJVPV010002238.1:0-13498 GCA_910591835.1 Acaulospora morrowiae
ACTCTTGTAAAAGAAATACATATGTAAACTAAATAAAGCATGTTAGGCAAGGCCTAGCTAGTTGAGTTAAAAAAAAATATATATATATATATAGCATATATAATAGATTATATAGTTATAGTAGATCATATGAATATGGCATTTCTGCTGGGTATGGCTGATATAAGAGATCAAGCAGATCCAGTAGACATGTCAGAACTGACATATCTATACTATTGTTTACATTATTTTCTTATGATTCAAAGATGTATAAATAGGACAGCTGTTCTTTTCAGCAGGCCAATGAATTTTCCTAATTCTTTTTAACTCTTCAATAAAAACTGATCAAACCCTATATCCAAATCACTGTGCCTCTTGCCTTATATTGGATAAACCTTGTCGAATTCCTTCATCTTATCAACTCTAGTATACCACAACTAAGATTATTTCCCTCTAATTTAAGTGGCTCACTGCTACAGTTGTCCGTTAATCTATTCAATTTTAAGGTTTATTGGATAGGATGACAAATTGGTGGTGACTGTGAGATAGTCACTCTGTGAAATTGGAAAACTACGTGAAAGAAATTGGATCTTTGCTCAATATTGGAAGTATTTACTATTAAGAGTGAGAACAGTAATTCGAAATCCAAAGTCTAGCAAAGGATTTGAATACTTTGTTTTATGAGTAGTTTTAAAACACATTTTATTACTAATCAATTACATGACGAGTTTCATAAGCTATTTCCAGATAGTGATATCAACCAAGAGCACCTATTCTATTCAGATAATTCTTGTGAACTTTGTTATCCTCCTGAAGAACCAACCGTTACCTTTTTGACCTTTTGGTATTAGCTCCAAGTGGAATTTTCTGTTACAGCTTATACATCCAAAACCCAGGAATATTTCCAACAATTACTTTCTTGTTCTTTTATTAATCAAGACCATATTATTAGACAACTTATCTTTTCTATAAGATATATCCAACCCCTTTCCTTTGATAAAGTCCTTATTACCCTTTCTCAAGCCTTAATAAAATTTGAATATTTCACAATAGATCCTCTTCAAAATCCTTCTGAATCACCTAATCTATTACCCTATCTTTTAAGTCACCTGACTCCACCCTCCTCTTCATCTTTTAAATATCAAAGAAATCTTTTATTTACAAACGACTCCTTAGATTTAGAACTTTTTTTTGAAAATCCCAACAATATGACCACTTCTCAGGACATTCTCAACTACCTTAAGGCTAACACTTATCAAAATATCATTGGAATTGAACCGTTCAATGGAGATGGTACTCAAGATCAGATTACCTGGCTCTCAATCTTTGAAAAAGCCTCAAAAATCAACAATTGGGAAAATGAAAGGCTCCTACGAATGCTTAATGGATACTGCAAGATGAAGCAGAAAAATGGTGAACCACTTATTATGATAAGAACCATGCAGACAATGATGCAATGAAATGGAAAAATATCAGAAAAGCATTTATAAAAGAATTCTGCACTCAATGATGGATCAACAAGTGGATCAGAGACTTGGAACAGAGAAGACAAGGATCTACCGAACCTGTTAATTCCTATTATGCTACATTCAAGAAATTGATAAAATGATTAGACCTATATGGAAAAAGATGATTATCAAAAGCTTTGATATTTTATTCGAGGACTACTACCACATCTGGCTCCTATCGTCTCCATGAATAATCCAACCAGCATTCAAGAAGCAGTTGAATATGCTCTAGCATATGAAGCAGGACAAGATATGAATAATTCTAAAGAACCACTGGTACGACCCATGCGATATAATACCGCCAAGAACACTGAGGATCCAATGGACCAATTGATCAAGAAATTTAAGAAAATGCAATTAAATTTGGCTGAACGAATTGAACTCCTCTTGGCACAAGTGGAGAAACAAGCCTAACGTCCCACACAGTTTTCATCCAATTAAAAGAAAACTATTACTTGTTTCCAATGTGGAGAACCTGGACATATAGCATGTGACTGTTTATCAGAAAGGATCCAATCAAAGCCCATGAAACCAAGAAAGCTGATTAATTATTTGACTGTGGAAGCAAGCTCATCATCGGAGGATGAAGAAAATGAAATCTATATGGAACAAAGAGAAAGACCACCATATTCGACCAATCGCAAGGAAGCTAAAAATAAACAGAAGCAATCGGAATCATAGAAGGAATTAAATTTGCGAATACAAAAGGTTATTCTTAAGACTCAACCAATGAAAATTGAAGAATTAGGACCTGAGGAAGAAATAGTACAACCAATCAAAACCAAATGACCGAGAATGAAGTCTCAACTGTCTGTGGTAGACCAATTGCCACCATATGATATTGCCGATAATATTTTGAAACTAAAAGCCTTTACAACATTGGATCAAATGCTACAATACCCCAACCAATGGAAAAATTTGGTGAAAATCCTGAAACACCCTAAGCAAGCAGTAGAAACCAATTATGCATCTGATGAAGATCACTATTGAACTACTGCTGCAAAATATTACATTCGAATCAAAAGTATTCCAGTAATTGCAATTCTGGATTCTGGAGCCGCCGTAAGCATTATAACCAAGAAACTCATGGATAGACTTGGATTGGAACTGGATACACTTTCCAAAACAATAGTAATTACAGCCAATGGAAATCGTACACGAGCATTAAAACAAATTACAAACTTAAAGATTGCTATTCAAGATATTATCATACCAGTGAAGCTACAAGTCATTGAATCACGTGAAGAAACCCTTCTCTTGGGAACCGACTGGTTGAAACACATGAAAGCCAAATGGGATTTTAATCAACAAACCTTACAAATTTCATATCAAGGAAGAAAAATAAAAATTAAAACCACATACTTGGCAAATATCTTTCCTCAATTAAAACCACATACTTGGCAAATATCTTTCCTCAATTACCAAGCAATAATGAAGAGAAAGATGATGACCAATTATTAGAGAAAATCGAATATAAAACCAAAGATGATCTTGAAGAACAGGAAGTCTATACCTCCAATTTAATTTTGGAAAGTGAGGATAAAAATCCTGCAGTTTTTCTGACTGACACAACTGAAACTAAGAAAGAACCCAAGGTGACACAAGGAGTATTAACTAAGGAACAACAGGAACAAGTAAAAACTATACTGGACGACAATAAGGATATCTTTGCAGATAATATTTCAAAAGAAGGACAAACAAGTGATCTAGGAAAAACAACAGTGGTCACATATTGTATTAACACTGGAGACGCTATTCCAATTAAACAACGACCATACAAGGCATCCCCCGACCAACAAGAATTTATTAAAAAGGAGATTGAAGAAATATTAAAACGAGGAATTATCAGCCCTACTACTAGTCCATGATCTTTACCTATAGTTATTGTATCAAAGAAAAACAACAAATTCCATTTCTATATAGACTATAGGAAACTAAATTCAGTAACTGTCAAGGATGTTTATCCGAAGCCAATCGTGAATGATTTATTGGAAACCTTCAATGAAGTATAATGGTTCACATGCTTAGACTTAGCTAGCGGATATTGGCAAGTGACAATGAACGATCAGGACAAAAGCAAAACAGCATTTATTACCAAATATGAACTATATGAATTTAACGTTATGTCTTTCGGCCTATGCAATGCACCAGCCACATTTCAACGACTAATGGACAAGATTCTGGCTTTGTATCAAGGCAAATTTGTGAAAGTATACTTGGATGACATCACTATCTTCTCAAAAACATTTGACCTATATCGCCAACATGTGACGATTATTCTGGATATTCTGAGACAAGCGAATCTGAAGATAAATGCTGAAAAATGCCATTTCTTTCTGGCAAGCGTTAAATTGCTAGGTCACGTGATTAACCATGAGGGAATTCAACCTGATGATGAGAAAATTAACAAGATGAAAAACTTTCCAAGGCCAATTAATATTAGATAATTACGTGGATTTCTAGGATTAGCCTCCTATTACTGAAAATTTATTAAGAATTTTTCAAAAATTGCGTGACCCCTCAATAATCTATTGGAAAAAGGAGTAACATTTAATTGGACTGACGATCAACAACAAGCTTTTGAAATCCTTAAGCAACTATTAATTATTTCATCTATTTTGAGATATTCAGATTTTTCCAAACCATTTTATGTTTATACCGATGCCTCGGGTACAGGAATTGGAGCAGTATTAATACAAAAAGAAGATAAAATGGAATATGCAATTGCTTACGCTAGTCGAAGCTTAAATAAGGCTGAATGGAACTACCCAGTAACTGAACAAGAATGTCTTGCTATTATTTGGGCCGTAGAACACTTTCACCAATATCTGGGAACCAATCATTTTTATTTGATAACCAATCACTTAGCACTACAATAGCTAAAAACAATTGAATTAAAAGGACGACGTGCCTGATAGATATTACGCTTGGAACTCTATAATTTCACTATTATTCACCAATCTGAAAGAAAACACAATAACACTAATGCTATGTCCCGAATGTATGAAACTGAAACTTTATCCTTGGGACAACATTAATCTAAAAAGATAACCCAAGACAACAATCTGACGATAAATAATATCCAGTTCAGGTTGTCAGTGTCCTGGCAAAAACACAGCAAAAATGGATTTATAACAATATTGGCAAATCAAAAACTATCTTCTTAATAACAAATTACCCAACGATTTAAATATACAACAACAAAAACAATTACAAGCGAAAGCAAAATTCTTTGAAGTGAAAAACAACCAATTATATAAAAAGGATCAATGAAAGAAAACTAGAAATCAACTGCTGCGAGTATTACAAAAACATGAATTGGAACCTATATTATTTCTATTACATAATCATCCTACTGGCGTACATTTAGGAGTGGACAAAATCTTTAACAAAGTATGAGATCAATATTACTGGCCACAAATGTTTGAGGATATTAAACAATATATCAGGACCTGTGATCAATATCAACGGTGTGGAAAATTCAGAACCCCTGGACCTTTACATCCCATACCGATTAAAGATCCATTTTCAAAAATAGGAATTGATATTGTTGGACCATTACCAATTATAAACAAAGGAAATAGGTATATTGTTGTAGTGACTGACTATTTAACTAAATGGCCAGAAGCTGAAGCAATATCTGAAGCAACAGGACAACGAGTTGCAGATTTTATTTATCAAACTATTATTTGCCGACATGGATGTTCAAAACAAATATTATCTAACTGAGGAATACATTTTAGAAATGAAATAGTAAAAGCTTTATTGGAAAAATTTCAAATTTAACACTTATATTCCACCCCATACTACCCTCAAACAAATGGATTGGTTGAACGATTCAATAGAACATTATGTGAGTCATTAGCAAAAATTACTGAAGGAAATTAGGATTGGGATGAATTTATTGCACCTGTTCTCTTTGCATACCGAACTGTCAAACAAGCATTCACCAAAATGACACCCTTTTATCTGATTTATGGACGGAAACCCATAATGCCCCACAAGGATATAGATGAAGTTATGGAAGGAAATATCTTGATCCGATTATTCAATCTGATTGAAACCTTGCCATGAAACTGAGGAATTGCCCAGAAAAATATCCAAATGACTCAGAGAAAACAAAAGGAACGATATGACCTGAAAATCAAAAGAGACAAACAATTTAAAATTGGAGACAAGGTGTTACTTTATGATGCAGCGAGAGATAAACATTTTACCGGAAAACTAAAACCCAAGTGGAAAGGACCATATTACATCCATGATATTTTGAGAAATGGAGCCTACAAACTAAGGACCTTGGAAGGAAAGTAATGGCTGCACCATTCAATACCGCTTTGTTGAAGACCTATTACAATCAGAAACAATGGGAACCTATAGTTGCTATTGAACAATAAAAGAAAACTTGAATGAATGAAATGTAGTGCAATAACAATGGCCCTACAGGGTTCCCATTAATTATTGCAACTGGCTCAACCGAGCTGCTCAGCAACTGCTACATTTCCATAAGTGAATAATACCAAGTAATGATACAAGTATCAAAAGAAATGATAAAGAAGAACCTTAAGAGAAATCCCATAATGAAAAGCTTCGGTTAAATGGAACAGGAACTTGAACATGCAACTGAGTTAAAAGATGACCTAAGCGAACTACTTGACGACGCAAGTTCTCATTTTCAAGTTCTGAACTAGTATAAGAGAATAGCTAGCTTATTTCTTTATGAAGGATCTCCAAGTTATTTTCCAATAAAACTTTGGACCTTTCACCCCGACGAATCTGACGCTCCAAAAATTGAACACGTTCTTGTAAAATTGTAATGGTTTCCCAGGAAGGGTCACGCAAACCAGAACGAGTGAGACGAGTAGCTCTTGTAACACGACTTTCACGAGGCATAGTGAATAAAGATGAACAATTTTGACCGCTGATCTTTAAATAAGAATTTTGAAGAACCTTGTGGAAAGTTATGAAAATTTTTGGAAATTATTCAAAAAGATACAGTATATAAGCAATTCCTATTCTACAAAAATTATCCCAATAATTCAATCATCTCATGCAAATACCTCATGACAACTATTCAAGACCTAATTTTGGAAGATCTCCTGCATGCTACTCCTGAAACTGTATATGTGCCACCACCCCATATACACCTGATCAACCATTGGAAAACCAGATTCGAATCACTTATTTAATAATGCGATAATTATCAAGAGACAAAAATAGGAAACTTGCATTGATGTATGCTTTCTATTTGAAAGAACTATTGGAAAATATTACTGACTGTACTCAACAATTGTACCTCAGTTGCCAAATCTCCAAATATCATCTCATAGTTTGTCATCGTACTTATAGATTATTTGAGAAATTGGGCATTCACCAAATCGATCGAACCAGAAATACTACCCCAACCATGATTTCAAAGTTGAAGATGCATAAATATCAAGTTTTAGTTGGATCTAGTTCATAGGACTCACTGCTAAGTAGGGAGGAATGTTATGATTATGATAGTGAATAGTATTAGTTCCATTTTTAATAGTTTAGTTTATTATTTCTTTATTATTATTATTGTTATTGTTGTTGTTACTATTTTTATCTCATAGTTAGTATATGTTATAACCAGTATATCAGTTATATATAGCATATAGGGTAGATCATATAGTTATAGTAGATCATGTGAATATGGCATTTCTGCTGGATATAGCTGATATGAGAGATCAAGCGGATCCAATAGACATGGCAAAACTGACATATCTATACTATTGTTTACATTATTTTCTTATAATTCAAAGATGTATAAATAAGACAGCTGTTCTTTCCAGCTGGCCAAGGAATTTTCCTAACTCTTCCCAACTCTTCAATAAAAACTGATCAAACCCTATATCCAAATCACCATGCCTCTTGCCTTATATTGAATAAACCTTGCTGAATTCCTTCATCTTATCAACTCTAGTATACCACAACTGAGGTTATTTCCCTCTAATTTAAGTGGCTCTCTGCTACAGTTGTCCATTAATCTATTCAATTTTAAGGTTTATTGGATAGGTTGACAATGGGAATAATTTTATATAAAACGAAAAACTTCTCTTTTTTGTTTTAAAGAAATTATAAATACAAAATTTTATATTAATATTTTGCAAAATAATAAACAATAAATTATTAGACTATTTGGAAACAATTGACACTTTTAACAAGATAATGATCCCAAGTATACAAGTAAAATTACTAAAATATTTTTAAATGAAAATTTTTCTGAAATTATTGATTGGCCTTTTAATAGTCCAGATTTAAATCCTATTGAAAACCTTTGGGTTATTACTAAAAGAAATGTTGAAATGAGATTATCAAAAAATATTTTAGAATTAGAACAATTTATAATAGAAGAATAAAATAAAATTTCAAATAAGGTTTTAAATAATTTTATAAATTTAATAAAAAAGAGATGTGAATTAATAATTGAAAATAATAGTGAAAGAATTAATTATTAATTATATATTAATAAAATCTCTAGATTTTTAGCTTTATTTTGATATATTTTTTATTAATTTCTATACAGTAGTTTTTGAGTAATAAATAAATAAATAATTCCAAAATTTTTTGTACCATACTATATATAGAATCAATAGTATTTTATGGCTTATACAAATACAAAATATTCAATTTCGAATGATAAATAATTATATTTAGCTTCAACTAAACTGTGACTTATATAAATAACTATATACTTATTTATTTATTATTATCTTGTATCAAAATTGCTTCTAATCTTAAATAAACTGCATTAGTATATAAAACAAATAACTTGATAAAGTTAATATAATCAAAATAGCATGGTTGTTAAATTTTTTAAAAAATTTTAAATGTCATTTAATAATTATTATTACAAATATGATAAAAATTTTTTTTATTAATTAATGTATTATTATTTTAACAATTGAAACAAAATATTTAATAAAGTAGTAATAATATGAAGCTAATTTAATAAATGTTCTTAATTCAATAATATTGATTAGTGTTGAAAAGCTTATGACTATATTAATTTTATTAAGATCTGATTAAATTTTTTTTTATTAATTTTATTATATATTTCAAAATATTATTTACTTTTCATAAAAATAATATTTTTTCAAATTTTAATTTGATATTGGTTTATTAACAACTTTTAAAACATTTTAGTAAAATATTAAATAGATTTCTCAAATATATTAAAAAAAAATGTCTATACTATTTAATTATACTAATATATATTTACCCTAATGTTATAAAAAATATATCTATTAAGTATTAAAAGGTTGCAGATATATTGATTAAGCCAAAGAATATAAAATTGAATTCAAGGATTTTTTATTTCATAATAAATATTGTTTTTTTTATTTGTTTTATTTAAATTTGTTTATTAATATCTATTTACTAAATCTAATGAAAAGAACCATTTTGTTTTTTCTAAATAATTCAATATTTTATTAATTTTGACAATAAATAGATATTTTGTTTGATAACTTTGTTTAATTTTCAATAGTTAACATAGAATTTTATTTTTTTTTGTTTTTTCTTTCTAATTAATAATTAATAATATTTAGAAACTAAATAATAATTGAATAATATTTTGTTTTATTATATGATTAATTTTTTTTTATAAACCTATATTCAGCAAGTGACAAGTAATATAACCTTTGTTTAATTAGTAAGTTATTTTTATTAACAATAAAATATATTATTAAATTATTTTATAAAGATGAATTAATATTATTGATTATAATATTTTGATATTCTTATAAAAAATAATTAAAATATTGTTATTATATTGTAATCAGTTAATAAGCTTATTGATTTTTTTTTTTTAAGGTGAACATGCATCAATGCAAATCTTTATTTATAATTATTATCGAGATTAATATCAAGTATCTTCTACATTATATAGAGTTATATTGCCTATTAACTATTTTTAGTAACAGCTTATATATCCACCTTAATTACCCAACTATACGAACTTATATCAAGTAGATGTGTCCACACGTCAGGTGGGATTAATCCAGGGGATAGAAATCTTGCCACCAGTTTAAACCATTTAAACCTGTTAATCCAGTAAGGCGAAGAGCTTGTATATCTTAAGGGATGATTAGAACACCCAGATATCCTGAATACTTTTCACCTGGTTCTTCAGAGAAGGTATTATACTCCTTGTCACCATCTGCGGCTTCAGATTTCCTTTTTGGGGTCCTCTTCTTTTAAGCAAGCGTCAGATTGGGATAGCCCCAGGCTAGAGTATTTTTTGTGCTACGGAGTCTACTGTGCCAGAAGGAGTTATAGGCTTATTATCGGAGTTAGACCAGAAACCTTTCCTTGTGCAACCTTTCCTGCTTTGACCTGTTTTCAGCCCGCAATCATCAGAAAGACCAGAAGTCCCATTTTCATGCAGCCTAACTAAATTTGGATAAAATCCAGATGTTTGGGTACAATATTTGTAAGAAAACCGGTAAACTCACAAATAAAGGATAATTTTTGTGCATTTGCTCCCTGTGGGTATTGAACTAGGGACATGCGTTTGGCAACCTAGGAGCACTACCCACTGTGCTATGAACCCACAGGTTTAAGCTTATTGATTTTTATTTTCTTATTTAAGTATTAAATTATAAGAAGTTTTTAATTACTTTAATGAATAACAAAAATTTTTTATCAATAATTTATAAAATAATAATTCTATAACAAAAAGCTATTAAATTAAATAAGACCTGTGAATCTATAGTACAGTAGTTAGTACTCCCAGGTCCAAATCACAAGATACCCAGTTTAACCTCAGGTAAAGGCAGTTTGAATAGAATTAATATAATATCTGATGCTATGATCAGCTAAGCACCGTTTCTTATAAGAAGCCTATTCACATGCCGATCTGGTAGATGTTAAGATTGTGATTGCCAGAAAAGGTGTTGTGGTGCAATGATCATTCGGTTGGTGTTAGGATGATTACCAGAAGCAGGAAAAACAAAAAAGATGTAGAAAGTATCTGGTTTAGGAAAAGAAGGCTTGGTGATCGTTTTCCATGATACCTGATGTCTCTTCCTGCAAAGGGTGCTCCTTTCTGGTAAAAGGGTCTTATAATCTGGTCTGGATTAAAGAGGTACTTAATTTTCAGAAGTTCTTTCGCCATAATAGGTACTACTCCCCAGTTCTCCTTTCACTTTTTCTAAAAACATTTTCAGTTAGAAATAAAACTTATATAGTATAAATACACTATAAACTAAAGTTATAAGCTAATAGAGCCTTGGCATGTTAGCTCACACCTCTGTCCTTAGATAAGCTGACAGCAACAAGCCGATATGTAAGTTACTTAGATATAGCTTTATTCACATATAGTAAACTATGTACAATATATTATATAATATGTATAAAGTATCAAATCATAAATAAAGCAAGGCTCAGCTGGTGTTTAAATATAAATATATTAAATTAAATATATATTCTTTAAATTCAAATTAATAATATTAAAATTATTTATTAAAATAATTTTAGATAGTATAAAAAAATTGTCAACATCATCAAAATTTATATAATTTACAAAGCTAAGTTTTAAAATTCCATATTATATTTATAAGTAAATGGCTTTAAAATTATTAATAAATTTAATAAAAATATTAAAGCATAAAAAATTACAAGCATGGTAATTTAATTTTTTTTTTAATGGTTGATTTATACCTTTTATTGATTTATTGGATTATTTGTCATATTTAAATATATTAAGATACATCAATAATAGCTAAAAAAAATCTTTTTTACTATCCAGTTTATTATCATTTCTCATAAGACCATGAGAAAAGTACCATTTCCTTAACATTTGCTAGGGCACTAATACTATCTAAAAATTTTTAAAGAACATTTTTTACTACTAACTACTTTATAGATTCTATAAAACTAGATCACCAGCTCTTCTTGTCTTAGTCTCAGAAGTTCTGTATTTCTAACTTCTTAAAAAGAAAAGGAAGGGTTGACTTCTTTTATCATTAACTATATATCTACTGAGAAAGAGGAATGATTTCAGTGACTAGCTTTATTGATTGCATTAATCTCATTTAAAGACTATCTAAGGTATTATTCACTCAAGAATTAATGGAATCCTATGACCAGGAGGATTCTTAAAACCTTTGGTGAGGTTGATAACTTTGTCCTTAAGATAACACCTTGCTTCAAGCATTGGCTGCTTATTTAAGAATGTACAAAACTTCCAAAGCAAGGTTACGTCTCCAGGGGGTTTTTTATTCTGGCAATTGTTACTAACTAGTACCTTCACTAAGGATAAGAATGGTGAAAATCACTGGTAATAAAAGGAGAGTCATGTCAGTCTTCTTGTTATATATCTTTTGTTTGTAGTCCTCTATATTACTTTTTTGTCACACCTATGACATCATCGGTAAAGATAATGTATTGTTCATTCACCCACATCAACATACTGTATATGACTTATAATGGACTTAAGGTTCTTATGTAACTTAGGAAATGTATTCACAACATGTGTTCTCTTGTTTACTTCTTGTTACCTCTTATTATTGTTCAATCAGGAGGCCTGTCCAATAAAAACTTAGCAAAATCTTGTATAATCAAAATTTCGGGGTCAAGCTAAGGTAGGTAAAATTCTTCAGAAATTTCTAAAAAAAAGATTATACACTAGAAGCTCATCGGCAGTACTTATATTAACTAGAGTTTCTAAAGTTTCAAGTTAATCTTTTTGAATCCGAACTCTGTTTTGGATAGAGCTATCAACTATGGAACCTAAAGAAGAAAGCCAAACAAGAGGTTTTCTTCCTGACATATCTTTCTTGCTGTAGGATATTTAGATTTGTTTCTTGGAAAAGGTGTCTTCTTTCTTCAAAAATAAGGAAGTTTGTCAAAAGAGAAATAGCAAGAGAAAGAGAAAGGTATTTCTGTTAAGGCCTACAGATTGTTTAAGGATAGTGTATAGACTTTATTATCATAAAAAAATAAATTTTCTCAAGAATATTATTTTGGAGGGTTGGTCAGAGGATCAACAAAAAAAGTGATTTGATAATTCATAATGATTTAATTATTTTAAAATTAAGTTTTTATCAAATATACTTTTATATATGAAAATTTTTATCAATTATATTTAAAACAATATTCAAATTTATATTGCCTAAGATATGAACTTTGTATAATAAATATAACATGTTTTCAAATATTTAATAAGATTCAAAAAATCAATCAAATTATAAATTTTATTGATTTTATTCTTTATTTCAATAATAACTAAAGACTAATAACACATATTTAATAAATAATAAAACTAGTATATAATATTGCTAATATTTTTTTATCTCAAAATTTAATAATCAAATTAAAATATCAATAATACAGAGAGTGAACAAAAGTTTATAAACAACTTTAAAAATTAAAAATTAAATTAAATTAATAGAAAATTAATTAAATAAAAAATATATTTAAAATCTTTAAAAAATAAACTTTTAAATAAAAAAATTTTTAAAAAAATTATACAATAGTTTTAAAGAAAATTAAATTTAAAAAATTTAAAAAATTTTTTATTTAATGGCTATAATATGTGAGGATCTTTCAAAGTTCTCTTGAATAATTAAAGTTTTTAAGGCTGAAGCATAATAATTTGGTCTGAGTATCCTTCTCTTTCTCTAAAAAATAAACTCAATTTCATCCGTTAGTATACATTCATCTACTCAAACTATACCTAAGTTCCTGTTGTAGCAATGGGCATCACACTTTCAACTACTCTGAAACTTTTCCAAAGTCCTTTATGGTCACAGTTTCACCTTCAAATGTCACACATTTGCAATAGTAGTTAGTTGGAACAAATAAATGTTAAATAAATAATTGTCAACAAATAATTGTCTCCCTTTATTAAAACATTTTCTCTTGTTTTATATACATGATAGAATCAAAAAATTATCTCAGATATATCAAATATATCAACTATCTAAACTATCGCTAATATATCTAATTTCTTAACTATATTAACTATCTGAAATAAATCAAAGAAA